>PVKM010008901.1:21056-38149 GCA_004027735.1 Carollia perspicillata | reverse complement strand
GGTCCCTCTGGATGAGTATTTCAACCACAACCATGGAGAACCAGAGCACTAAGGTGAGGGCCAATGTATATAATCACGGTGTCTGACCTCTAAGGTTGGTAATGGAAATAGGAGGACTAAATGTTATCAGCCCTAGTCCTTAATTCAGAGGATGTAGCATGTTTAATGCCTCTTAAAGAATCCCAGGCCACACGATGCTGTGTGACACTGGATGGGCCTGAGATGAGGTGGGAGAAGGGGAGGGAGTTGCCGAGCGCGTGCTGTGCCCTACTGTGGGCAGCTGAGCACAGCTGGGGAAGAAAGTCCAGGGCACCCTGTCAGTGTTGATATATATGCCCAGGGCTCACCATTGGCTACTTGGAGGCCAGCACCGCATTGATGCCAGAGGTCACTACTCTCTGAGAACAGCGTTGCAGACTAGATGATCATGTGATAAACTCGTTGGAGCAGAAACTGATCTATGGGCATTATGAAAATTCAGATATCAAGGCTTTTGGGACAAAGCATCCCAGAGATGTACTTGATTTTGAAGTTTAAAACAGAAACTTAGTCACCTTAGTAGTAACAGTGCTGCTTCTGACTGAATTACTTGGCAGCACAGAAACGTTTGGTTGGTTAGAACTGTCATCGCTGGATGTTACATACTACTCACCTGCAGGATAGGCTTCTAAAATACTGCCCAGGCCCCAGCTGGTGTGGCTCAGTGGATTGAGCACCGGCCTGCAAACCAAAGGGTCACTGGTTCAGTTCCCAGTCAGGGTACATGCCTGGGTTGTGGGACAGGTCCCCAGTAGGGAATGTGTGAGAGGCAACCACACGTTGATGTTTCTCTCCCGTTCTCCCTCCCCTCTGTCTAAAAATAAATAAATAAAATCTTTAAAAAATAAAATACTGCCCAGATAGCATGGGGTTCTTTTCTCCCTCACTGGGTGCTTAACCATTCCTTTGGGCTTATTTGTTAAATAAGAAATCCCACATATGGAACCAGGGTTTGCTTGACCTTTTGACCAAATTAGGTGCTTGCAGCTCTGTGTGAAAGAATTGAAGTTCCAGAGCAACCCACCAGAACTGGGCCTTCAAGTTCTGTAGAGCTACCATAGTAGCAAGAACCTAATCACTGGTACATCCACTTTAGGATATTTGTTAGGGGTCCTTATTGACAAGAAGGAAACTAAACACCCAGAAAATCCCCAGAGATTTGGTCTTACACAAATTGTAGAAGCCCACCTCCCTCCAGTATAGTGGCATTCCAATATATGAAGGAATTTAGGTTCCTAAAAACTTCACCCATGATAGCACAAACTCACTTTTCTAGGACTTTGAGGGTTCTGTACAGTAAACAGCCCAGGATAGTCCAAATGAGTTGGTTAAACAAGGCTGGATGTTGCACAGATACACAGTGACCCCTCCCTCCAAAAGGTCATAGGAGAGACCACAGGAACACTGGGAAACTGGCAGGGAATCTCAGAATCTGAAAGGATATTACCAATAACTTACATACCCATGGCATATTTGGAAAAAGTCCTCTCATTCATTCCCTTTCTAAATTGTTGGTGCGAAAAGGTGAGGTGTGACGGAAACCTGAGTGTTTGGGGTTGGTCAGGAGGTAAAGCCACAGGTGAGAGCACAGAAGCCTGGAACAGAGTTCGGAGTCTGGTTGCCATTTGTTTGGAAATAGAGCAGAGCTGCCCAGGCCAGAAGGGGTGGATAACCTGACCCACGTCTGCATACCCAATGGCTCTGTAACGTAGGTCTGACAGGGTAGGGAGGCACTCTATAAGCCTCAGTCACGGCAAGGGAAGAGCTCCTTTCCCATTAAAATATAATGATACTTAATTGTGTATTTTTTAAAAAGGCAGCTTGGGAATCTTTAGCAGAAGTGTAGAGGTTGAACCTAAAAAGGGTGATCAGGTGTTGGAAGGCAAAAGAGATCGGAGGTACAAGGAGAAGCTGAGTAGGAAACAGAGGGGTTCGTTCAGGCATTGAAGACTAGACCTGGGGTGTTGGATGCTGGGGGTGATGTCATTCTCTGAGTGGATTGCTGCTGTTTTGCCAGATTTTACTGATCCAGCTAAAAGGGCTGACTCTCAATAGCAACCTAACAATACTGTGTGATTTCTAACAGCCAGCACACATTCGTGAGCCAGACAGAATAGAGAGGTAATCATGTAATAAAAGAACCTGGCAAATTCCTCACGTTTTCATTGATCCTCCCTGTCTCTCCTTGAGGTGACAGCCTCCTGTCATCTGCTGCCATAGAGCCCTGCTTCGTCCTTTTGGTAGCGCATTTGTTAAGGTTCTGTCATATGTCTGTGTTTGATGCTGTTCTACAAGCTTCACAAGACAGGTAACCCTATTAATAAATAATAAATACCGTGGTTATAGCAGGTATTAAATAACTACCAACAACTTGTGGATGGATGGATGCCATCCAAATCATTACAATTCCCAATTCCTTAAGAAGCGGAATTTTCTGCTTTTTATTCCCAGATGATAACGTCCTTTCCTTTTTTGACCTAGTCTTTGTCCATCCTCTTCTTTGAAATCAAGAAATCTTGTAATAATCTAACAGAGCACCCACGAGAACGTGAAAAAGGGTTATAGTAAAACCCTGGTTGCTTAGAGTGCATAAGAATGGTGGTATTTCCGTTAATTAAATTCACGATCATTCATATTTTGGCTCTCCCTTTTGAAAATCTTTTATAAAGATGCATTTATAAAATGTCTTGTCATGGTAAGTACACTCTTCAATCTTTGAGATTTGAGGAACGCCTCACAGTTATCATTCAATCGGTAAATCAAAAGGTCTTTCTGAGCACCTACTCAGTACAGGTAGCTCGTACTAGCAGCGGTGGGAACAGAGGAGACATCGTGCAGATGGGAGAGCTGAGCGTGGGGACCTGTGTGAGTACCTGGCACAGGAGAGTGATGCGGGGCTGATGTGGGTGGTCTGGGCCCTCAGTGCTGCCGGGCTGCAGACTTGTGCCTCAGACGGGATGTAGGTCAGATGTGTCCTGACCCCAAGGCAGAACCTCTGCGTCTCCTCTAAATAGTAATACTTAGCTTTAGTATTTCCTGTGCTTTTGCAGAGAATTACCACGTGGAGCCTGGCTAACTGAAGGTTCCAATTTTACTTAGATTTTACTACACATACGGTTCACCTTCTTAGGTAGAATGTATTCCTAGAGAATGCCGTAACATGTATCAACATAAAGCAAAATCCAGGTTTTGTATCCTGTACCCCCAACAGTACCCATGATTAACTGCATTGTTTTCAGCTGTTAGCAGAGACTGTTAAATGAGTGTGTACAGAGGGGGAGAACAGAAGTGGAAGTGTTCGTTTACCAAATGAGTTTAGTAGGGATATCAAAGAGTATTATGTGTGAATGCTGGGGAGCAGAAAGTCATGGTCAGAGAGGGCATGGGCAGTAACAGAATAAAGTTTCCCTCTCGAGAGGAGGCATCCTGAGCTAAGGTCCAGAGTTGAGTGAGACAAGGAAAGTTACCTGAGTGACACAGCAGTGAACGCATCAGGTCGGAGACAGAGCGCACATAGGACATGTTGCTCAAGGCAGAGGAGACATGCGTTCACCTCCTCATCCAACAATTATGGTCTGAGTCTCTACAAAGTGCCAGGTGTTGCCGTAAGCCCTGGGAATAGGGCAGTAGACAAAACCAACAGAAATATCTGCCCTCACAGAGTTTACATTCTACCGGGAGAAGGCAGCCCACAGACAAAATAAATAGAATGCATAGCAAAGTAGAAGTTGTCTACATTCTATTTATTTTGTCTGTGGGCTGCCTTTTCCCATTAGAATGTGGTTTGTGAGCCAAGTCCCTAAACCTGGAGGGAAATATGAACAGGACAGCATCTACCTCAATGACATAACACTTTAAAGGAAGATTTTAGCATTTAAACATATATTATAATCCAAACTATTCTACAACTTAAACTAAAAGCCAATAATTGCTAGTCATTTAACAGAGATTTTTCATCAATAACTGTGAAAAGCACTGTCTAAGGTATGTAAAAGGCCTTAGGAAACAAAAGACAAAAAGCCTTGTCCTCATGAGTCTTCCATTTGGAGGCAGGAGAGATAAAATTAAAAGTAGACACGCCCTGACTGGTGTGGCTTAGTGAGTTGGGCATCGTCTGGCAAACACAAAGATCACTGGTTCAATACCGATCGGGGCGCGTGCCTGGGCTGCGAAGGCCCGGGTCACCAACTGGGGGAGCGAGAAGGGCAACTGATGGGTGTTTCTCTCCACATCGATGTTTCCCTCCCACTCTCTCTCCTCCTCGGCCTCTCTAAAAGTAAATAAGTAAATCCTTAAAAAAACAAAAACCACAAAGTAAATGTGACTGTAAGTAATTATATAGTAGGTTAGAAAGGGATAACTGCTATGGAAAACAGAGAAAGATTGGGGAGTAGGTGGACGTTGCTGTTTTAAATATATTAGACAGGACTGACCAAATTAAGAAAGGGGATGTTTGAGCAAAGTTTTTTTTTTAAATTGTTGTTCAAGTACAGTTTTCTGCCTTTTACTCCCAACCCAGCCCACCCCTCCAGCCCTCTCCACCTCCCTCCCATTTCCACCCCCACCTTGTTTTTCTCCATGTGTCCTTTATACTTGTTCCTGCAAACCCTTCCCCTTTTCCCCTGAGCCAAGTTTTCAAGGCAGTGATAGCATTAGCCTTGTGGATACTTGGAGAAGGAGTCAAGAAAACAGAGAATATTGCCCTGGCTGGTGTGGCTCAGTGGACTGAGCATTGGACTGTGAATTAAAAGGTTGCCGGTTCGATTCCCGGTCGGGGCTCATGCCTGGGTTGCAGGCCAGGTCCCCAGTAGGGGGGCATGCGAGAGGCAACTGATCGATGCCTCTTCACACATCGGCGTTTCTCTCCTCTTTCCTCTTTCTTTCCTGTCTCTCTAAAAATCAATAAAATCTTTTTTTTTAAGAAAGAAAACAATATATCATGCTATGTAAGAGATGTGAAACAGGTGGGAGGACGGGAGGAGAGGAAGCGGCAGATTGTTGGTGTCAGCATCCTATGGGGAGTGAGTTAGATTGAAAGACAGGAGGTCGTGGTCAGAGAGGGCGATACAGGAAATTGAGATTGTAGAGAGGTTGCAGTTACTGATAATTACAAGGTCCAAAGCTATGGCCATGGAAGCATGTAGTTAAATCAAAGTGGAAGACAAAATAATGGAGAACAAGGAAGTGAGGCATCTAGGTATTGCAAAGATGACCTGCATATATACTGGAATTTCCAAGAACTGAAATAAATAGTAGTACTGTTGGAGAAGGTGATGATACGCAAGGAGTCAGAATTCTCACGAAATGAGAAGACATCACCCTGGGGTCAGAAAATGCCTGTAATAATTCAGGGTTCTGGGTGACATAATCTGAGTACAGAGCATGAAAGTTGGGATGGGGAATACCCTGGAAGTGGCAACGAGGACTAAGGAGGGCAGCTATCTGCCTGCAGGCCCAGCGTCCTGACAGTTGTGGGAAAAACATCAGTCATTATTCATGAGGTCAGCAAGGGAAGCCCCATCCTCAGGGGGAAGCCAGGTTTCATAAGAGCAGAAGGAATGGGAAAATTAATAGAAAACTGACACAGGGACTTCTTCTGGAAATGGACTACGAATTTTGGAGAGCACAAGGCGAGGGCTGTAAAGGAGTGCAGACAGGGAGAGAGTAGAGCCTGTAGAGCCATACAGAGATTAGAGCATGTGGGAAAAGGAGGGGCTTCCGCCAGTCTTCGCCTCCTTGAAAGGACTGAAGCAAATGTGGATAAGCGAGATCAGTCTCTGTGTACTCAGGCACACACAGTAGTGAGGCTCTGACCGGTGAGAGAGGTGGTCCTGGGGCTTGTTCTTATTTTGTGGAAAGAAGGGAAGAGGCTTGAAGGAGCCTTGACTTACTTCTGGTGTGACCGGTGTCACTTAGCATGATCTCCTGCCAAGTGGGAGAGGGACTTGCTTTGAATGCCTTGGGATGCCCTTGACCCCAGATGATGGAGCTGACTGTCTGAGGAAGTATACAATACCTGAGGATTATACCTGAAGGTGGCACAAGCCAACAGTGTTTTGGAAGTGAAAGCACTTGCCAAACACCTCCCAAACTACTTAAGATCATCTCCTTCCTGGGGGAATTTCTTTCTTGCTAAATATATTTCAATACGTATAATATGTAAATTATGTACACATGTGCAAACCACACAACTAACTAAACAAAACACAAATAACTGAGTAACATACATTCAAATAACTGGAATTCAGTGCAGAATGTAAGAATCACAATGCAAATTTTAAAAGGATTCAAAAGTGGAACGATCAGATACATCTGAAGGAACTGGAAGGGAAGAATGGCCGGAATGGTCATGTGAGATAAGTGGGTAAGTTGCATGCTGACAGGACTGGAAGGGTTGCAAAGAGGGAAATGCCCAGGAAATACCCAGGAGAGAGGAGGCATGCATATCGGTTAGGACATAGGGCATCAGAGAAGTAAAAGCACAAAGTTGGATACAGGTAGATTTGTTTGAACTTGACTCTTCACATAGCAGGAAATAAATCATCAAAGGCTTTTTATTTGATTGTTTAGTAAGGCAGTAATGTGATACATTAAGGACAGTGTGTCAGGAAGGGAATCTGGCACTGATGCGAGTGAGGAATCTTAGTGGTAGATGAGTGAGGTAAAAGACTGTGAGGAAGTTGTTACAATAAAGCACATGATAAATATGTTTCTAAACGAGGGCGGAAGTTCATTAATGGAGAGATGAGTGCTACAGATGCCTAGGTAAAAGCAAAAAAGACTCGGTGACTGGCAGGTTGTCAGGGTTATGGTAGAGGGAGGAGTCAAGGTTGACCACAGAGAGAGCGGAATAACCAGGAAAATAACATCAACAGACATGTCGGTCAAGTCAGGAAGAGCTACTCGTGGATAGGAATAATTTTGACTTGACATTTACAGATTTCTAAGTTCTCCAGGAATCCTAGTGGGATTTCCAGCAGGTTGTTGAAAATTTAAGACAGAAACCTGGATGAGAGTGTGGAACTACAGATACTCATTGCTGATCATGTGCAAGAAGGTGAGACTTAAAGTCACGTTAGTTTGTGAAGCCATCAAGGATTAGTTTAGGGAGATGTAAAAATAGTCAAAGATATAGAAAGATAATCAGTTGTGAGAATGGAAATAGTGAGTGCCTCCCTGTGAAAAGATGGAGGGCATTTAAACTTTGCTAAATAAAAACAGGAAGTCATTGTTTGCCTTTAACTGAGCAATTCAGTAGACAGATAGAGGGAATGATCTTGGCAAGGAGGAAAATTCTTCCTCCTCTGAAAAGAGAACAAAGACAATTTTTTTAAAGTAAAGTTATTCAGCTATGCTAAGTAATTCAAAGGTAACATTAGGGTCATATCTTAAGTATGAGGACTTGGTGGAAGAGTTTGGGGATTTGAAGAGAAAGGATTAGAATAGCACATGTGAGAAATGATGATGGAAAGTCAACAAGAGATGAATAAAAGCAAGGCCTAGGGGCTAGGTGAGGTAAAAAAGGGACTTGGAAGAGACCCGATCCTCAAGGTGCCCTTGACAGTACCCCACCATAAAGACAGCTGCAGATGCTAAGATTTAAGCTGTTGCATCACCCCATTTGTGTCTGATCTACTGTTTATTTTCAACTTCGTGTTTAGAATTGTTGGCTCAGGAACCTGTCTTCTGTCCTATCCTGTGGCTTCTCCTGAATTTGTCACTCTTTCTGCTCCTCTATGGTTTTGGGGCCTGAGAACTCTTTCATAGTTTCATGATCCATTGGCCTTTTCAGTTTGTGAGAATTCCCCACCACAGTCTCTGGCCCCAGGAATTCCCAGTGACTCTGTCCAAGGTGAAGGTAGCGTGAGGTGGGGATGATTTGGACAATGACATGGACACTAGTGAGGCAGAAAATGGTCAGCAAGGTGATGAATATACTATAAAATTTAGAAAAGTATCTGGTGATGATAACAAAGATGAGGAAGGACATATTAAATAAGAGCTTTAAAAAAATTTTTTTTTATTACAAAGGGGAAAGGAGGGAGGAGAAGGAGAGAAACATCAATGTGTGGTTGCCTCTCTCATGCACCTGGCCACTGGGCACCTGGCCCACAACCCAGGCATTTGACTGGGAATCAAACCGGCAACACTTTGGTTCGTAGGCCAGCACTCAATCCAGTGAGCCTCACCAGCCAGGGCAAATAAGAGCTTTGAACTCTAAAAGAATAGAGGCTGATACTGTTGGGAGGTGGAGAGTGGTGGAGAACTCTATGAGCAGTCAGTGAGAAGGCGGAGGTTGAAGTATTGGTTGGAGATTTACCCCCCAAAATGATAAAATCTGATAAGGCTGAGTTTTGATGAAGGAGAAGTAGTAGTTGGACCATTTTGGGAAATATGAAGCATATGGAATAAGAATTTCATAGTATAATATGGACTATAGATTAGTTAGTTATATAGTATCAATAATAAGTGTCTTGAATTAACCACTTCTATGTTGATTTTGTAAGAGAATATCCTTGCCTTTAGGAAATACACACTGAAGACTATGAGGTAAAGCATAGGTAATTGATATATATGTATAAAGAAGGACCTCGTAAAATTTTTGCCAATCAAATTAAACTGGGCAATTATTATCTGAAATAATTTAAAGTAATTAAAGTATTATAGGAGATTAAATTTCTATCCTATAAGATATTTAGGTGAAAAGCTTTTGCTTATAATTTAGAATTTCTTTTGAATTCAAAAGTAAAACTTCTAAATGCTATGTTAAATCAAATCTGATATAATTTGCAGCAGTAAATTGCATCCATTGAAAGTGTCAGTCAGTGGGTTTTCACAGATGCGTGTGTGGACCTGTGACACTACCGTTACACTCAGCAGACAGGACACTTGCATCCTTCCTCAAATGTGCTTGTGCCTCCTTGCTGCCAATGTTAAAACATAAAACAGTGAATGACTCTGCATTACTGGGCAACTGATATACCTAACAGACAGAATATCGCATGGCCTTTTAAAATAATCCTTCCATGTTAAAATCCATTACATCTTAAAATAGTCCCATAAATTAACAGAATTGTACATGCCTTAAAGCGCATGTTCTCCACCCATCATGTCATTTAACTTACACTCTACTTTTTAAAGTGTTTTTGCAACTCAGTGGGTGGATGCAGCACATGAAGAGGAGGAGGAGCATTTTCCCTACCTCATCAGCAAGCAAGCAAAACCTCAGCAAAGTTAAATTATGAAGCCGAGGTCAGAGGATAGGCAGAGAATAGAACAAGTTGCCTGCTGCCCTATTCCAGATTTGGCTTCCAAGGCAGAACTGGAAATTCACAAATGCAAACAGCAACTACAAACATCATTTCAAGTGCTTCAGCCTAATTAGCATGCAGCCCAGAACCATCCCCTGGCAAGAAGTTAGGGAAACACAGTTGTAAATGGAGAAGCGCTCCCCCATCCTGAAAGAGTGCCAACCAGTTTAATTCTGGCACTCGGTGAGATATTCAGGCTGGGGCTTTAGTCCTAAAACTCAGTTTCCTTGTGCATGGAAACAAAATGAATTTCGAAAAGGGCACTGAAGCATTTAGGGAGTCTCTGGCACTGAGGATAGAAAATCTAGCTTCCTCATCTCTAAAGTGGGTCTGATGGAAGGAAAAATAATGAAAAACTACTTGTGTGAAAGAATCATCTTGACCTTCATGAGAATTATTATCGAGTCATCACTTAAAGACTGACAATAGTACAATTAGCAAAGGTTTTAAATTGTACTTTGGTATAATTGTCTTTCTGGTATTCCTGATTGCGTGTAATGTTTAAGGAAAAAAAGGCTCTATAGTCAGAACTGGGTTCAAACTTGGTCTCTGTACTTAGTACCTGTGTGACTTTGGGATGATACTTCGCCTAAGCTTTGGTCCCCATCTGTTAAATGGGCATGGTAATGCTTCCCTCATAGGATTTTCATCAAATTTCCATGAGCTAATACATACAAAGGGCTTGATACAGGACTCAAAACAGAGTAATCACTTAATAAATAGTTTTTATTTTCTCTAATTTTAACCTCTTGTGTATATAGATTCGATTTTTCAAGTGGCACAGTAAAATATAATTACAGGAAAACCAAATGTGAAATGAACTAAAATTCACTTTAGGTTTTAATTTATTTATTTTTACTTAGAACAAAGGTCTTTACTATACAGAGTATTTTTGGCTGCTCTAATTAAGTTGCATCACACCTGTGATGCAACTTCAGGTTTAGACAATAGAATGTAGAAAATGCACTTCTTTACTATCCTGAGGCATTTCTTTTACTTCCTTCACTATGGCATTTGCAGTTTTGACGTGAATTGTGGTGTGATTTTTTTTTTAGGGGGCAAAAGGAAATTCATACCTGCCAAGAGTTAGAGAGGAAAATAGGAAGAGCCCCTGGAACTCGAGTGTGTTGGATTAAAAACATTATTTAGAGCAACAGAGTGGGAAATCGGTGAATATTTTGGCTTTTATAAAAAGGGAGTGTGCCTCATAAACAGGACAGTTGGAATGTATGGAAAAGTTCCAGTTAAAACAAGACACAAAGCACATGACTAATACTGCTTTTCCAAGTTAGACAAATGCAGCTTTCAGCAGAATCTGCCTCCGAGGGGCCTCTGGAGCCCTCCCTGATTCTTGAGATTTTGATCCGTTTTGAAGTTCCAAATCTGAAGCTGTATTGAGGGGTGCTGTGTTTTGAACCCCATCTTTCTTCCTGAGTTCCTCCCACTTTCTCACAAATTCCCACCAGGTGAATGCGTGTCAGAAGACAAGCTTATGTACTCAGGTAAAGGAGCAGCTGCAAAACCGACTGTGATCCTCCCGATGATCATTGTTGGAGACTGAACACCTGCTGGGCCCGCCAAAGGCAGCTTCATTGTCTAGGAAATAGTATGAACTGCAAGGTCATTTTCAAATTCAAGTGACAACAATTCTTAATATTCTTTCATCCCTTTCCCACATCAATGGATATATATCAAGCTGTAGACAGCATATATTCTACAAACAAATAGCTTTTAACCAGATTTTGGCATTGTATCTATCCTTCAAAACCTGTTGGACCCTCCTTCATGTGAAGAGATTCATCACTAACTATGATGTTCTCTTCCTCCTTTCACATTTCCTGTCACCTTGACCATTGCTTTCATTGCTTGTTCTATACTGCCAAACTACTGTGCAGGTACGGTGACCATAGATGTCAGCTTACCCGAGAAATTCCAGTGTACCCCTGCTGCACCACTGTAATTAATGGTGCCCCGTTCAACTTAAAAAGTATTCTCATGTAGACCACAAGTTACACA
The DNA here is from genome assembly GCA_004027735.1 of Carollia perspicillata. NCBI lineage: Eukaryota > Metazoa > Chordata > Mammalia > Chiroptera > Phyllostomidae > Carollia > Carollia perspicillata. Next base: position 26,783 of record PVKM010008901.1, on the reverse strand, counting down.
ATCATCCAATGGATGCTGCAATAGAAACTTTTCCAAAGCAGAGTTGATTAAAATGTGTGTAAATGAATAACAATGAATGGTTGTGATATGACCCCACCAGAGCACCCTCCTTGTGATGGCCTCTTTCAACACAAATGAGTGTCATCAGAGGCTTCGCAATGGTTCTTCTTATAAATTCCAACATGAATAGAGTTTTGATTTATGCCATTCCAGCATACATGAAGTTCTGACTCATGTCGGGATTGCCCCAAACAGGGCAGGGCAGGCTGATGGAATGCGTAGCATTGCCCTAACATTTCTTAACCTGCCCAATGTTGAAAGTGCCTTTCCCCATCCCCACCCCTTTGCTTCTCCAAAAACTTTTATACTGTGTAACAAGGGAGGTTGACACCTGCCTCTGAAACAAAGATTACATATAATAAAAGCCTAGTAAACCTGATTAATGAGAAGCAGAGATAAAGTGCTATTTCTTAATATTGGCATTGTAAGGAAGTTCTGCTCAGAAAGAAATTACTTAACCTTGGGGAGTGGGGAGAAACTAGCTGAACTGAAATTTGATTTAGATCTAAGCAATAAGGGAAAAAAGTGAATTTCATGTTTTTGCATTTGATAGTGGTAGCATTTAAGAAGTGCTATTTCAATTCAATCATTTCATGATATATTGAATTTAACTAGCCTTGCTTTAGAGTAAATCAACAGCACTGTACAATATCAGAAAACCAATTATAAAGAAAGGAAATTTGTCACCTAGGCTGTTCGGTGTTTTTCACATTTGGAAACATCAAGATGAGTTCATGCACATGTGGATCATTAAGTAAATGTAATTATATTGCTTTTTTCAATGAATAGGTTTTGGAAATTGTCTCACAGCCATTCAAGGCTGGGTAGGTTCACACGGGATTCGGGCAGACGGAAGAAAATTCACGGAGCCATCGGGATGTCTGACATGCCTTTATTCTGGGGTGGAGTGATTCACATGCACTGCAAGCCACATGTCGTGCCGCAGGAAGTCCCAAACCTTTATACACTAAATGCACACAAAGCTGGCAGGACGACAAGATATTATATAACAGAGCATGATTCTGCGCATGTGGGCCCATGTTCAAGCAAAGTCATAGTTGCCCAGACACCCGGGCGAGGGAGCCTCACTGACTCCATTTCCCCTACAGAAATGAAGATTCTTTTAAAATATAAATAATCAAAAGCTATAAAAACCTATGAAATTAAACTGCCAAGTCAATCTCAATTTAGAATATCATTTATTCATCACACGCTTATTGAGCATGCTCCAGGGGCTAGGCTCAGATTCTGGGCCTAAAGGAAACATGTAACCACCTGTCCTCCAAGAACTGATGGCCTGGTAGTCTTACTTTTCCAAGGAAAAAGAAAACATGAAAAAAAATCTCTTCAAAGTGTATGGTCTATTTAATGTTCTGCTATAGAAGCATCGACATAAATCCTACTCAAGTTTTTCTCTTATTATCAAAACTCAGTTGAATTTCCCTCTTACATCAGAACCAGTTCTGAGAGAAAATGCAGAATGCGGGCAGCAATTCTGTTGTGAGGTGAGTGGCACTGAGGATGGCACATATTAAATTCCTTTACTTTTTGTCACCCTTAGCGCTGGCTTCCATGGGAAAGGCTCCCTTAGGTCTGGAGATGGCTGCTGCTGGCCTAGACTTCCTTTCGTACGGATGCCACACTATTCCCCAGCTGCTCTGAGTTCTGTTCTGGTCATTAATGGCTCATGGCTGCCACCTTCTCTAAAGATTGGCCTTCATCAGAGCAAGGCACATGGCTTAGAGATGTCTGGAGATTAACCCACCCTAACCCCTTAGCCCCCTCCCGAATGCTGTCACCAGTGATAGACTGATGGGAGGATATAAAAGCCAGAACCCCCTGCCCTGAAGGGGCACAACATTGTGGTGACATTTGTGCTCCGAGTGCAATTCCTTGAGGATGACTTCAACTGGATTAACATCTTTGCTCAGCACCTTGTCCTGTCCTGACCTCACCACACTAGCCTTTTCAGTGACTCACTTGCCAAGAATCTATGTCAGGTTCTTCCTCTGGGGAGCTAAGACAATTAGACTTTCTTACGATGTCCCCATTCCCTCACCCTTTCTTCTGGGCCCCTATATAAGGATTGAACGTTATCATACCACCACCTATTCCTCCAAATATACCTTTAGATGATCAAACAAAGCTATTCACCAGGACAACTAACAGAGAAGACAAGAAATGAATCTAAGCTGCTTTCCCCTGAACATAAATATGGGTATATGTTTTTTCAAGTGCAAGTAGAGGCAAGCTTATTTAGGTAAAGTGATTTTCCCCATAAAGAATAACTCGTTTTCATTTTAATGAGCTAAATACTTATTTGCTACAGGCTTGAAACAATCAATGTGGTAGAGGCAGAGGAGAATACTGGAGGCTGGGTGTTGTTGCTAAGGAGCAGTACTTTCTGACTGTGTAATTCTGTAGCAAACTACAATAATTAAAATGAATCTTTCAACTAATTGTGTATGAGTACAGTTGGAATATGCACTCATTGCAAACAATATTTTAGTAAGCTGACATTTTGCCACATATGCATTATTTTAATTCTTTTAATCATATCTTTTTCTTTGCCTATTTCAACAGTAAAATGATATTTCATAAATTCTAATGATAAGTAAAGGAGCAAATGAAAAATGCTATAAATAAAGAATGCAGTTTTGCATTATGTTCATATGAAGTTCAAAGGGGAGAAAAAGAAAACTAGCAGAGAGAGAGAAACACCAGTAGTTGTACTATTTCCTTGCTTCCTCTGCTTCCAGATACTGCCTGCGGTGCTGCCTTCCCCCGACTACATTTCTAGCTCTTCAGAGCTTCCTAGACACATCTACCATTTCCACAGAGCTCCCCAGCTTCCAATTGACTTTGGTTTGGTTTCTTGTGCCTGCTTTTCCAAGAAGTGGCCCTAACCGTGCCTTCCCTCCCTATATTTTTAAAGGGGCTTTTAGGAAACAATTCTTCAGTCAAAACTTGGAATAGCTAGGTAATTGCAAGTGATTAGAACACTAATCTATTTCTTCATTTTGATTCTTTTTCTCAAATGATAGCATACATTAAATTCCTGGGTAAAGAGAGCTTTCAATAATCAGTTATTTTGAAGGTATCTATAAAATTTATGTGCACATGATTTACATCTAGAGCAGGGAAATCCCTAAGTTATACTCCAAAGTTTATTCTACGTATATTCAATTAGCCTGGTTTTGAATATTATCAAAGTAGACTACGTACTCATTATAACAGTGTTTATTTTGTTGTTGTTTTTTAAAGGAAGTAGCTTTTATAATTATCCAAGTTTAATTTAATTTGTAGAGTAAATATAATTAGGAAGAGGATACGGCCTGGAAAAAAGAGTGCATTTCTGCATTTTTCACAAATCATTCTGTCTAGGAGTAACAAGAAAATCAGAATCGTTGGTTCTTAACATCAAGGACTACAATGCCTATCAGTTTTAGTGGCTTCATCTACCAGATATCTATGGATATGCTTTAAATTTGTTAAAATTTTTTGTCTTAGACTTTACAGCAGAAAAACATTAAAAATGTTTCCTAAAACTTTCACTGAGCTGATCAGTTAATTTACAGAAAGATCCCAATCTATCATAGAATTTTCTATTGCCTTCTTTAGTTTTATTTATTTATTTTTCAGGCCATTTTCTTTTTCCTTTTACTTCTATAGATTAAACATTCTCAAGATAATATGGATAAAACCATATCCAAAACAAAGAACACCTAAAATATCCAGTGTCATGAATATGTAGTGCCTGATTTTTGTGTACTCTGGCCAGTTAACAATGGATATTTATTATACTTCCTGACAGACAGTTATAGAGGTCATTTCACATGCATCATAAACATTTAATTCTGGGAAATAATTCAAAAATCATTCAGGTTAAGTCATGTTCACTTTGCAAGATGTCAACAAAATGAAAGTATTCCAAGACATTTTTAGAATTTCAATTATATTCATGCCCAAACTGTATTTGTGATAGATGAGACTGATATGTGTATACCTGATTAAAATGGCTTTGAAGAATCATTTTTAATAACTAAAATACAGAAACTTTTACCTTTGTAGGTATTTTATATATTAGCTAGATTTTTAAACCTTTGCCTTTACAAACCAAGTGACTTTCATTTTAAAGACAGCTAATTACTACATTTACAACAAATTTAAAGATGCTTAATGCCTTGCTTTTTTTAAAGCTAGAATTAAATGCAAGGGTATGAATATATATATGTGTGTATATGTGCATATAACTTATACAGTATTAATTACAACGACACTGCAATAGTCCCTGCACTCAGTGTCTACTACACCATAAGCACTGTTCTTGGCATGCTTATACTTGCTCATTTCACCTTATACTGGTATTTTGATATACAAGGTCTGTCCAGAAGGCATCCAGCCATGTAATATGAAGGAGCCATTTATTGAAGAAGATGCAAAATATAAGAAACATTGTATATAGGACAATGATGCCTTCAAAGTAGGCACCTTGGGACCTCACACAGTTCTCTCAGTCGCCATCAGCTGCCCCACTGTATTTTCCTGAATCTCGTTGACAGTGTGAAATCTCTTCCCTTTCAATAGTGATTTTATTTTGGGGAAAATCCAGTAGTTGCAGGTCACCAAATCTGGGCTGTAGGGGGTCTAAGTCACCTGGGTGTTTTGATGTTTCTCAAAAAAACTGCACAAGACATAATGCATGAGAAGGTGCTTCATCGTGATGAAGCTGCCATCACCAGCTAACCATAGCTGCGGCCTTCTGAGTCACCTAAATAGTTTCCACAGAGGAATGTTCAAGCTTAACTCAAAATTTGATGCAGATTCATTGCTCTACTCAGTTAGTTTGAATGCAATGGCTACACAGTACACATACTCACTCAACAGCGTCTACTGCCCCCACTGACTAGTACAGTGAAGTCATCATTGTTCACACATGCACAATCCAGTCCGCTCTCCTTGGCTGCCAGGTTACAACAATGTTGCTCAAACCATTCTCATTATATTAACAATGGCTGGACTTTTTCTGGACCAACCTCAGAGGAATAGTTAGCCCCGTGTTACAGTAGAGGAAATGAAGCCTCAGAGAATTTAGGTAAGTAGTCTAAGGGCACATGATTAGTATGGAGCAGTGCTTCAAAAACTGGGGACTTTGTTCCTACTACCCATTTAGCAATGCTACCTCATCACATTTGTTATTTCCAATTGTAACAAAATGAAAAAAGTGTAAATGTACCATAGTTTTTTGATCCATTCATTTACTGATGGGCACCTAGCTTCAAACACTTGGCTATTGTAAATTGTGCTGCTATGAACACTGGGGTGCATAGGTTCTTTTGGAATGGTGTTTCAGGGTTCTTGAGATATAATCCTAGCAGTGGAATTGCTGGGTCAAAAGGCAGTTCCATTTTTAGTTTTCTTATAAAATTCCATACATTTACACAATGGAATTCTATGTGGCAGAAAAAAAGAAGGAGCTCCTACCCCATGAAACAGCATGGATGGAACTGGAAAGCATTATGCTAAGTGAAATAAGCCAGGCGGTAAAAGACAAATACCATATGATCTCACCTTTAACAGGAACCTAAGCAATAAAACAAACAAGCAAGCAAAATATAACCAAAGACATTGAAACAGAAAATGGGATGACAGTAACCAGGGGTGAGA
>PVKM010008901.1:0-20956 GCA_004027735.1 Carollia perspicillata | reverse complement strand
CTTAAAATATTATCGCTCTACTTCCATTGGCTTAAGAGTTTCCAGTACAATCCATTAAAAACTATCCTTAATGAAAACATGGTGTTAGAACATAAAGAACAAGGTGTTTAATTTCACATCACTGGACATAGAACTGGACAAGAAGCTACCACTGTCACAGAGGGAAGAAGAAGCACTCAGGCACAACCTCTAATGAGGTGTCAGCAATGAGAACTGCTAGGAAACCATGTCTAGAAAGTAGCCTTCCTGTGATGTTGAATCAGGGATGGGAAGGAAATGAGTAGCTCCACAGGGAGGTGACAGACTGCCTGTGTCTGTAAACAGAAGTCACACATTGATGTGTGTGCAGTATAAAGACTTGTTTGCACAGAAGTGTGTGTGAGAGACAAACATACACAGATTCCCCTAACACACCTAACACAAAACACCTAACACCTAAATACGTGGGGACACATAGTGACAAACAGCCCCCAGAGTAGCTTGTCCATTTAGCATAAAGAATTGCTATAATTGGTGTGATATTTTTGTGTTAGGTGTTTGCTTACTTGCATGTTTTAAAATTAAAGAGAAAATCCTTAACATTCTATTTACCAAAGTATATCTGGCTTGTCTTCCATGAGGTCTAACGATGACACTCCCCGGCGATAACTATTCCCATGACACTATTCCCATGGAGTTCCATTTATGGCCTTCCTCTAGTTCTGCAGAACCATAAGGCCCACCTCTTCCATATCCATTTATGGGTTATTTTCCAGTAGTTACATAAACTCTGAGAAACATCAGCTTTGAAACCTGGGAAGTATAGACAGAACCAAAGTCTCTGTCCCTCTTGGTCATCATCCTTAGGTGTCGAAAGTTTGAGAACAGAGGATGGCCTAGAACTTTGTGAAGAAAGCATTCAGAAAGCAGAAGTCAAAGAAAACAGATATTTGCTTGTATGTTCATTATTAACCTCATGTTCTATGGAAGTAGGAGCCTGACTTGAACTTGAATCTGGGTTAACTTAGGACAGAGTCAGAAAACTATTACAAACATGAAGACCAGAGTCACAGAATCTGCTGCTTCCCATCTAGAAGACTGAAGTCTTAACTGCCAGAGCAAAAGCCCTACCTATTCAGTAAAAGGCATGGTCAAGTCTGATCTGTAATAAACTTAACTCCATGTTCAAGTTGGGTCAAGTTTAAGAGTTGGTAAAGGTCAAGTTAGGTCTGCAAATGTGCTTGATTTCTAGACCTAAATTCTTTTACTTTCTGGGACAAGTTAAAAGGTCATTCCCTCTTCTGAATATTTGAGGAATAAGCAGGTTCTATAGTTTTGTGTGCTAAGCCACAAGGGAGGATTTTAGGCTATGGAGTCTTCATAGTTAGGTGGCCACACTGGTAGTAAACAGAGCCTCAAACATAAGTTATTTTTTGCCCTTGGTATTCTAGGCCAGTGCATCTATATTAGTGAAGAATTTTTTAGATAATGTATTTTAAAAGTTGATATAGAGCCAAGGACAAAGGGTGCAAGGGAGGAGGTAATAGAACAGCAGGGATGTGAGGAAAGGATGCTTTCAGCTTAACTCCTTGGTGTCTGGGGAGTCATGGGGAAGAGTACTCACTCCGCCATAGTCAGCAACTTTCTGCTCTGATTACTCCCTACAGTTCCTCTCTCTTCCCACTGCCAACACCCATCCCATCCCACCTCCAGGTCACAACTGTTTTACCCTTGTATTCTAAAATGTTTGGGGCAAATTGAAAAAGAAGAAAAAGATAAACCAATTGTATGGTAACACCTAGAGATTTTGTGGGCTCTGTCCTCTTCCAAACTCCCATGTCAAAGTGATTGTGCACACACAGTCTTCTTTCATGCCTATTATATTTTTCAAAAGATATAAACACAGATTAGGAGAAATAAAGTGAGGCGGCAAAGAAACAAACTAGATACCATGACCTCTGGGAAGCCACCCTTAAATGCCCTTTCCCTAACCCCTGCCCGTACCTCTGCAGCAGAGTGAGAAGCTTCTCCCTGCATTCTAGGGCCTTGGTGATATCTCTCTTGTGCTTGGCACACTGTATTTTATCATTTGCTGATACAGTTCTCCTTTCACCTGGGCTGTGAGCCACTTAAAACCAGCATGACTGGGTTACTTACTGTGTGCCTGTGAGTAGTGAGCTGGATAGGATGCTGTAGTTTCCAGTGTTCTTGGGGTGTTTTCATAGCAAATAGCAAAGGATGGAATGCAGGGAACATGTAGGAAGAATATAGAAAGTATGTGATTATTCTACTAAAAACTCATGAAAGAATTTGACTCATGATAAGTTTTATGTGTTTAAATCTATAATGATGAGCCTTTTTTAATGGTATAAGTAGTTAGTGGCTAGAGAGATAAAGGTAAGTATTTTCTAGGCATAACTATGTTATTAAAATGTCACAGCCAAGTGTAGGTATCAATGGAAAAGTGAACTGGTAATTATCTTAAAGTGATCCAGTCAGATAAATTACACTAACTAAAATAACTCATTCATTTTAACCACTTTGCTTTTAAAATACCGAATCGTATATCTGGTTCTGATACCCTTCAAGCCAAAATAATGGGTATTATAACATTAACCTAAATTAATTACAGTATATGTCCAGCAAGATTATTCCTCAGAAAGTTCATTCACTATGACTCAACATGGATTTACATGTTGAGATTGAGGTCTGCATTTGATTATTTTTGCAGGAAAAATTCTAAATCCAAAAACACTTCATTGGTTCAAATAATATGAAATACAGTGAAACTTCAGCACATTGAAAAGTTTGGAGGGTCCTGTACTATTGCAGCAGAATTCAAGCCAAACCCCCAAACTTGGATAAAATCACATTTTTACCACTCTCATTTTCCCCAAATAATAACTCTTTAGGAAATGCAGTATCTATTAATAGCTGTGAGCAGGTTAACTCTTCCCAAAGAAGCTACATATATATTTTTGATGCCATGTACTTAAAGCTATTGAGTCAGTTATTTCAGTTTTCAAAAAACATTTGGTCTCGAAGTGAATGTACTTCCCGATAGGAGAGTAAACCCTAACCCCTCATTCTGTCCTCCGTTACAGAAAACAATAGATGTGCGTCTTCGAATGCGGCGTCCTGCACCCGGTGCCTTGCGCTGGATCCAGAATGTGGATGGTGTGCTCAAGAGGTGTGCCTATTTTCTCTTTCTGTCTTTCTTTCTTTCCTTCTTTTTTTTTTTTTTTGCTCTTTTCTGTTTTTCTCACAGTTGCCTTTCTCTCTAGCATAACTTCATTGCCCTGACATTCTGTGTCTTGAAGGTGCATCAGGAAAAAAATACTGATGAGCATCAGGAACTTTTATTTGGTTTTATGCTTGGAAACAGCATATCTGACTGAATATAAAGTATAACCATTTTATTAGGAAAATTATGGTAATTTTGAAATAAAGTGCAAACCATTTTATGTTTTCCATCTGTTCCATAGAGAAAATTGGCAAACACAGAAGAGTAACTTTTGCTGGGTCAGAAGGCTTTGTGTGAAATTCTTGCTGCAGCTTCGGGGCATTAGGTTATATATCCAAGTTGGATCATTGTGTTGTACTTGCTTAGTAAAGAAAAGCAAGCTAATTTATTGGTCTGTTTCATTTGTTTTTATTTGACATACTTGATAAGTGATTTACTCTATTGTAACACTGTATATCAATTCTTTAGTTACTTATGGGAAATGGGGGGTGCTTTTCTCTCCCAAGCGGTGCTGCTCATGTGGTCTTCTGTACATCTGCATTCTGTGGAATGGGAAATAGTTCAGCAATGTTTATTGTTCAAAATTAGTGTTTTATATTCTAACAAGAGAAACATATCCCAGTAACTCCTTAGTAAAATAATTATAATGCATTCCTTCTTTCTTGGGTCTAAAGTTGTTTTATGAATGCTGTTGGAAATCTTCAGTCAGAACTACCTTATATAATAAGTTGCAATGAAGAAGCCATCTGCTAATTTGGGCTTTCTTTTATGAGACTGCCTGGGTAATTTTGCATTTATTTTATGTAGCCCCTGAAAGTGGGAACAGACAGATCTTTAATGGCCTTTTTCTTAACATGAAGAGAAATCTCTAGCTTGACCTCCTCTAATTTAGCTCAAAAACTGTACCTACACTCCTCTTTCTACCCTCTCCTGATGCTGCTTGCCTTTCTGCATGTCCCAGGAGGGAGAAGAAAGCTAAAAAGTAGCACAGGATGGTGGACATTACGTTCTTCTATGAAGCTAGTCAAGGAAGAGACATGGAGGGGTTTCACAAAACAGTAGCCATGTCTGAAAGTAAGCTGACAGACTCAAGGCCTCCTGAATGCACAATGGCTTTTACCAGTGGGAAAATCAGCTGTCACTCAAAACTAAGCAGCGCTTTACCAGAATCCATGGAGCCAAGCAATGTTATAGAGGGGACGATTCCCAAGTTCCTCAGACCAGTCTCATTTCTTCCCGTTTCTATGAGCCAAATGACCACACAGAATTCACTCCATTCTCTGAGCCTCCTTTTCCTCATCTCTACAATCTTGATTTTAGAGTTTACTTCCAGGATTTTCTCTCTCAAGAATGTGTCATTGCTTGATGTTCCCTGACCCTAACCCAGTACCGCGTTTTAGATTTTTACTGTATCACGAAGGAAGATCCTTAGAGTCAGGAAGTTTGTGCCACATGACATCAATTGCTGAGAACGTCAGTGAGTGTTGTTCAGAAGAACTTTCAAAACGTGGTTCAGAAACCCAGTTGTCAGCTAGACACACCATGCCTGCCACACAGAATGTCTAGTTCCAGAGGAACTCCTTCTCCGTCTCACACTTCTGCTGGCACAGGAAGGCTGGAGAGTCACAGTTGTGGGAGTTGCAGCATCAGTCTTGCCAGAGGAGGAGGGGCTTTGAGAGGAATGGCTGGTCAAATGTCAGGAGGCTAGCCAAGGGGGAAAGCTGCGGTTGTCGGAGCAAGAAAAACAAACCTGTGTTTGCTGTTGGTCAAACCTGTAGTAGGGGATCTCAGAAAATACTCACATATGTCTTGGCCGTTCATGTCTCCAAGTATTCTGTGTAGTGAAGGGTGGTCTAATGAAAAGGCTGAAAAAGCAGGCTTTGAAATGAGATCAACTTGGACTCGGATCCCACTTCCATCCGTTTCTAACTGCATAGAGGTGGACATGTCAACTTAGCCACTCTGAAGCTCAGTTTTACCTAGCTCTAAAATGGACATAGTAACTGCACCTATGACACACCGTTGTGAAGACTAAGTGAAATAGTATGCTGGAAGCATTTGGCAAACAGATGTGGCCTACGAAATGGGAGTTGTTATCATAAGAAATTCGGTGAGACTTTGAAGCAATTCATTGAGGCTCAGGGAAATCAGAGAATTGCCTGTGTTAAGAACACAACCTTAGGGAAAACAACCAGTGTTAGGACTCAGAAGGAGTTGTCCACTTCCCATAGGCTGACCTGATATCATCAAGAGAAAGAACATAATGGTTAATTGTGAAAGATCAGCCACCACTTAGGCATGCACGCAGCTGATGCCTTTTATGCCTCCATCAGCAAGGGTGGAGGGACAAGGAAAGAAGATGCTGTTTTCTCTGTTCGTGATTAGAAGAGATAAACAGTAACAAATGAAGCCTGGTTCATATAATTTTCAAAGCTGGTCAAAAGTGAAAGAAAAGCTGAAGGAGTTCATCACCAGCAAACCAGTAGTACAAGAAATATTAAAGGAACTTCTTCAAAAAGAAGAAAATAAAAAATATGAATTAGAAAATATCACAGGGAAAAAAACTCACTGACAAAAGCAGACACACCATAACAGCAGTGGATCAACCAACACTAAAGCTAGTACAAAGGTTAAAAGGCAAAAGCAAGAAGATCGTGTGTAATTATAACAGTAAATTAAGGGATACACACAAACACACAAAAGAAGTAAAAGATAATGACCCCCAAAATCCATAAACATGGAAGGGGTGAGTAAAAATGGCAGTGATTTTAGAATGTGTTTGAACTTAAGCGATTGTTAACTTAAAATAGACTGCTATAAACACAGCTTGGTATATATGAAGCATGTGGAAACCACAAACCAAAAATCTACAAGAGATATACAAGAAATAAAGAGAAAGGAATCCAAACACAACATTACAGAAAGTCATCAACATACAAGAGACTGAGAGAATAAGAACAGAGAACTACAAAAACCATGAGAAGACAGTTAATAAAATGACCATAGCATATGCCTATCAATAATTACTTTAAATGTAAATGGATTAAATGGACCAGTCAAAAGGCCAATGAATTAAGAAACAAATGGCACATACAGACACTGGAATATTACTCAGCCATAAAAAAGAATAAGACCTTACCATTTGGGACAACATGGAGGGACCTAGAAGGCATTGTCCTGGGTGAAATGAGTCATACAATGAAGGACAAACACCATATAATTACACTTATATGTGGAATTAGAAAATCAGAATAAAAAAACAAAAACAAATAAAACAGACACAATCTCATAGATACAGAAACAAACTAATGGTTCCCAGATGGGACAGGGTTTGGAGGGCTGGGTGAAAAAGGTGAAAGAATTCAGAAGTATAAATTGGCAGTTACAAAACAGTCACAATATGTAAAGTATAGCTTAAGGGAATATACTCATAATATTGTAATAGCTATGTATGGTATCAGACTTATCGGGCTGGTCACTTCATGAGTGATATAAATATCTAACCACTATGCTGTATACCTGATACTGATATAACACTGACTGTCAGCTGTAATTGAAAGATTTTTTTTTTAAGTTTAAAGAGATATTATTGGTATCTTTTTTCTTTAGTATTCATGATCTGAAGCTAAATTAACAATCAGTCAGTTTTAAGTATTTAAGCTAAGAGACTTTTACGACTTTTGGATAAAATTAAACCTAGGACCATATAGTAGATAAAATAACTAGTACTAAGATAAGAATTACAACTGTACTATAAATAACAAAGTGTTAAAAACATCTCTCTTTCTCTCTCTTCCCCTCCCTACCCCCCTCTCTCACTAACAACAACAAAAAGTAAAAAAGATCACTAGAAAATTTATACAAAATATACAAGGTCTGTTCAGGAGGTATCCAGGCATGTGATATGAAAAAATAGAGGTATTTATTAAAGAAGATAGAAGATACAAGAAACATTGTACATAGGACAATGATGCCTCAGTCCACGTCAAAGTAGGCACCTTGGGACCTCACACAGTTCTCCCAATTGCCATCAGCTGCCCTGTCATATTTTCCCAAATCTCATTGATGGTCTGAAATCTCTTCCCTTCCAAAGGTGATTTTAGTTTTGGTAAAATCTTCTGGCTAGAAGTCACAGGGCACCAAATATGGGCTGTGTGAGGGCTAAGCCACCTGGTGATTTGATGTTTCACCAAAACACTCTGCACAAGACATGATGCACGAGCAGGCGCTTCATCATGATGAAGCTGCCAGTCTCTGGCTGTCCATAGTTGCAGTCTTCTGAATCACTGAACAGTTTCCACAGAGGAATGTTCAAGCTTAACGCAAAATTGGATGCAGATTCATTGCTCTACTCAGTCATTTTGAAAGCCAACAACCACACAGTACACATGCTCATTCAACAGCGTCTACCACCCCCACTGACTAGTACAGTGAAGTCATCACTGTTCACACATGCACGTTCTAGTCCACTCTCCTTGGCTGGCAGGATACATCGATGTTTTGCAAACCGTTTTTGTTATATTAACAATGGCTGGACTTTTTCTGGACAGACCTCATATACTCAATTTGCGTACATTCCTGTGTAGCATGTTAAGCTGCCATTCCACTTTCTCTTTCTCTCCAAGCTACATGAAAGTAATAGAAAAATATTTAAGATAGGCAGATTCTTATTAATATTACCTAGTTTAATATCTCCTCTTCCTTTTTAACATATGTGGAAGACTTTACCAGTTTCTCTTCCTCCTCTGGCTGGTAAGTCAGATACAGGTTGTGATTGCATAGGCAGACATTTAGAGGGCAGCCCTGGAGCATAATTATATTAAAATGTGATACAGTCCTGGCCAGGTACTTCAGTGGGTTAGAGACTGTCCCAATACACCAAGGTTGAGGGTTTGATCCCCAGTCAGGGCACATTCAAGTATCAACCAACAAATGCATGAATAGGTAGAACAAAGAGGTTGGTGTTTCTCTGTTTCTCTCTCCCTCCCTCCCTCTCTCTTTAGAATCATCATTTTTAAAAAATGATACAAAGAACATTCACTGTCAAAAAGAAAATGACAGAATTCTTTCATTTCTCTACACATTGCCAAATTTGAAAGTCAAAAGGACTCAGAAATGAGTAGGGGAAAACACTTTTCTTATTTTCTCCCCAGATCATTTCATTAAATGGGTGAAAGTAATAACCGAAGAAAAGCCAACCTGGGCAACTTCAATGTGGGCTTTTCATTCCAAACAGATTACATTTTTTATTTTTATTTTTTTTTAAATATAAAGTAATATATTTTAGAAAGAACAGGTACTTAAGTTATGTAATAAACACAATGAAACACTTTTGAGGAAATTTTCATATGACATAAAATTTCCATGACTATAATATAAATTCAATTAATAACCTCAAAATAACTAAACTTACACTATAGAATGTGATGCCAAATGTAAAAACTCAACAGTTGATCCTAGGTTTCTTTTTAGTTTATTGGGGTGATATTGATTAACTAAACTGTATAGATTCAAGCGTACAACTGAAAACATCATCGCCAAACAGGTTTTAGATGCAGACAGTTGAAGTACGAGTTTGCTTGAGTATTTCTTATAGAAAAAGTAAAGCATAAAGCATAAGAATTAGAAGAAATTAAAATGCCACAAAACACCAAAAATTAAACGGGTGTGGCCTCGAATTCCTTTCTTTTACACAAAGTGGAAAGTAGGCCACAGTGGACACGGCAGCATTCCATTCTTTATTTTGATGCCATGGTCTTTTCTTCCCTTTTCAATCCTAATTGTTGAATTGGAGATATTTTTATAACTTAGGGGTTTTTTTCAACAGAAGTTAGCTACTTTATTCCTATTATTATTATTTCTGGCCCCTGCATTGGCCTCCTTATTGTTCCTTGCCCAAGCCAGACATACCTCTTTCTGCCTGGGGCATTTACGTAGTATCTTCCCTCTCCATGTATTTTTTTTCTCCAGAAATTCTTGTAGTTTCCTATCTGATGCTTCACAGTTTTGTTCTAATATCGTCTGACTATCCTACTTAAAAATGCAAACAACATTCCATCTCCTTTTCACATTTTTAAAAATTTTTAAATTAGAGTTGGCATACAATATTTGTTTCATGCGCACACTAAGTTTTTACAGTGGGGTAAAAACAGCCATGCTGATTTAGACATTGCACAACAATTGAGACTATTTGGCCTATTTCAGCAAACTGATTTGACATTGAAAGGTCACATGGCATAGCTTGATGTATAGTGAATTAACCACACTCCCTCCTTTTCCATTCTGCATACACAAATAGTAAAATCCCTGGCTGAAAAGAAAAATCAGAGTTATTTGTACTTCATTCCCTTGCTGATCAGAAGGCTTGGGGTTTTGCATCTGTAAAGCACATGTGGCCCTTGGTCTGCGTTCTGTCATGTGAGCATGAATGAGCACACAGTCCCCCGGCTCCCAGGCTCCGGGACAGGTGGGATCCACCCCCGCATCTAGCCTGAGGCTTTCTGAAGGAAAGTTACATAGATGATATAAGTATAGGTCGGCTCTTTCTGAGCAACTCCAAATTATTTATAACCCAAATCTCACATTCAGTCCCTCTAAGTTTTATTACCTAGGATAAATTTGGACACATGAAATTAAGGCTTTGAACATTTTAAACTTCAGACTAAAATCTTGGTGTATGATCACTAGCAGAACAAACTGAATTTTACTGTTTCCATGAAGTCATTTACCAAATGAAACCTGAAAGCCTTGAATGAAAAGGAAATGTTCTTTATTGTCTTTTAATTATGTTATATTACAAGTGCACTCCACACTTGAAGGATCAGTACTGTGAAGGGTCCCCTAGTACAATGTTTTAAGTTTTGTGAGCTATACACTGTCTCTGTTGCCTATTCTTCTTCTTTATTGTTTTATAGCATTTTAAAAATGTAAAGAGAATTTTGTATTCCTAAAGCCATACAAAAACAGGCCATGGGTTGCTATTTGTCCCACTGTTCCTAATTTTCCAACTCTTGTTCTAAGTTGAGACGGGAATTAAATTAAAATCCTTGTATGAATGTTTTTATATTGCCTACCACCATCCCATCTAATTACTCTCCACTGCTAGGGATGTCCCTGTTCATAATTAGTGAACTCATATGCCACTAATATAATCATCTCCATAATCCTATGACAATCTGTGCTTCCCCTAACTTGAACACTGATGATAATTACATTTACTTGCTTAATGACAGAATTCACTGATGGTGTGTTGAGTCTTTGATGACAGTCAAAGATTGTCACTCACTCTATCTTGTCCCATTCTGTATCCTCACCACCTAACAAACTCCTGTCTTTAAGTATTCAATCAACATCCTTTGATTGAATGATTAATTGACAGTTAATCCAGTTCTGTGAATCAGCCGTACTAAAGGAAGAATGAATGCGTGTCAGATCAAAGTAGCCACTGCCAGGAAGATCACTGAGCAAATGTCTAGCTAATGTGTAAGCAAATATCACAAACAATTCAGGCCAATATTATCTATAATAAAGTATATTTCTATACTTTTCAATACATATCCTGTTCTTAGGGAAAAAACCTAAATGGTTACATGATGAAAAATGTATCAGTTCTTTTTCCTCAGTTAAGATAAACAATGTTTTAAGGTTGCTCCATTAATTCCAAGTTTATTGGATAAACATCAACTAGCCAATGCTGAATGGTAATGAAAGTTGTAGATTCGGTTGCAAAATCAGGAAAATTTGATCGGCCATCTCATCTCCCTGCCTCCTTATAAGCATCGATCATCAGTGGTTCGTTGAATTACTGTTGGGTGAATAAGAAGTTGGCAGATTTCATAGTCTAGAATCAAAACATAGATTTCCAATTCATTCTCGTATGAATTTTCTGTACCTAATTAGGCATGTGACTTTTGAAGACTTGCTCTCATATTCCAAACATAATAGTATATAATAAACATACCAGTTGAGTTCTTTGAGAACTGAGGCTTACATTTGGAACCACTGAATGGTCTATTTTGGATAAGTTTTCTTTTGGAGCAGTCTTTCCAAAGTAAAATATTTTGAAGGAATTAAGTTGGTATAATTTTACAGTGATCAGTTAACAACATGTAAAATACTTGGTTTAAATCTTCTCTTTAATATGCATTTTCTTCTTTTTAAATAAGATTTAGAAATTAAAGCTTTACTTAAGGTAAACTTGCCAGTACTCTTATTGGAAACAGGCAGCTGTTTCGAATAGTTGTACAATTTGTACAATATTAGAAGATGGCCTCTTTGCAATATTTGTAATGTGATTTTCTTAGGTTATAATTAAGATAATATGCCTAAAAATGTCAGTGATTTTCCTTCTTTTAAACAGGATTTCATTTCAGGTGGATCAAGGAGTGAACGTTGTGACATTGTTTCCAATTTAATAAGCAAAGGATGTTCAATTGACTCAATAGAATACCCATCTGTGCATGCAATGCCGAGTGAAAATGAAATTAATACCCAGGTGACACCGGGAGAAGTGCTGGTCCAGCTGCGTCCAGGTTTGGTGATTTCCAAATAAATCTATGATGATTTTTTAAATTTGAAATTGCCTTTAGTTTTATTTGCTCATATTTAATATTTTGTGGCAGGCAATATTGTTGTAGTGAAAATAGAAGTAGGCTCAGAATCAAGAAATCAGAATTCTAGTCTTTGCTGTGCCCACAATTAGCTAGCTGTGTGGCCTCAGACATTCTCTGCAAACCTGACCACACTGTATTATAATAATGTGTTACCAGACTTGATCACATTGTAGTGTAATTGTGTTTCTGCCGTCCTGTGAGCTCTGGAACACAGAGGACATATTTTATTCCACTCTGTCTCTCCAATACTTAGCGGAGTGCTGGCCTGCAGTAAGCATTCCATAAATATTTGTTGAATTTATTAGTGGAATAATTAATTAGTAAGAGATGTGAATTAAGCTAAGTCCTTAAAACCTTTGTGACACAAAAAATTGTAATTCAAAATTGTCATAGTAACTTGAGCAACTTTGTCATGGCCCCTGAGATTAATACACACTTTTTCTCCCATAATTATTTTGTACTTTCCCTTTTACCACATTGTATTCCAGAGTTTGGTATATGTAGTAGGCCACTAGAAACTATTAATTTTCCTCCAGTGCTAGAGAATTCCAGTCTACAACCTCACATGGCAAGATAAGTTCAGGTGCACAGGGATGCATCACTCAATTAAATGCATTTAGTTTTTTTGCAATTACCTTCAAGCCTTCATTATTTCATTCTGGGTGATCTTGTCATTAAATTCTTAAATAACCATTATTGACATACAACCTCCCTACTCCAAAGCAGAACTATTTCTTCCACATCTTGGATTACCAGATAAACAAAGTCCATTTATTTTTTGGCCCTCAGTATATTACCAGCTTCCAATTAAAACTGTGTCCTTCACCATACAAAACAATTATATGGCACAGTATGGCTGTATATGAGCAACAGCCAGAAAGGAATACACAAAAAATGAAAGCAAGACTGTGATGCTTGCCACCTTCTGCTGCTGCCATAACCAAATGCCATACACAAGGTGGCTTAAATATGAAATTTATTTTCTCATAGTTCTGGAAGCTAGGAAGTCTAAAACCAAGGTGCTAGATGGTTCTGTTCCTGAAAAGGACCAGAGAGTGACTGGAACAGAGACAGAGAAAGAGCTCTCTGGTGTCTCCTCTTATTAAGGGCACTAATCCCATCATAAGGGGCCCATCCTCATGATTTCGTCTAAACCGAATTAGATCCCAGGACCCAGTCTTCAAACACCATCACATTGTAGGTTAGGGCTTCAGCATGTAAATGGGGGAGACACAATTCAGTCCATAGCACGTGCTATATATAACAATATTTTCAAAAGCCATAAAATATTTTCAGAAATTAGTCATATTTTAGATAAGAAAACTGAATTCCAAAAAGTAAAACTGCTTTTATAGGCCAATATCTGTGAGCACTGTGCAGTAAACTTTGAAATCAATACAAGAGGATGAACAAATATTAAATAACAGAGAAACTAAGAAAAGCTTCTCCTAAATAAATTCTGTCTCCAAGAATAAATCACAACTGTAGTCATAGAATATTTAATAATAGCAATAATAACATCAAGACATATCAATATATAGGATGTGACTGTAGTTGTTCTTAGGAAAATTCAAACTTTAAATGCTTTTATTATTAAAGAAGAATGAACACAAATTAACTAAGTATCCAAATAAATATATGGGAACAACAAAAACAAAATGACTATAAGAAAAACAAGAAGGAATTCATAAGTTAAGAATGAAACAAAATGAATGAAATGTAAAATAGAAATAAAAAAGAAATAGAAACATAAAATGAATGTAAATCCAATCACTGGTTCTTTGTAAAGCCCAATCGAATAAATTGTTAGCAAATCTAATAAGAAAAGAGGACAAAAAGCAAATGAACTAATTATACAGACTATAACCAGAGAAATAACAGGGGAAAAACACTTTAAGAAAATATTAAATATAAAAATCTACGGTAAAATGTATAAATCTTGACATAGATAATTTTATAGAAAAATATATGATTAAAAATTGACTCAACAAGAGGGGAAACCCTAGCAAATCTAAGAAGTTAAGAAGATATAAGAAGTTAAGTACACATGAAGCTTGTATGTTATTTATATCTAATTAATGACTATATCCTTTAAAAATGTCTTTTAAAAATATTTGAAGATTTGAAATTATTAATACAAGGTACATTTTTGTGAGTTTGTTACATTTAAATTTATATACTTCAATGAATTTAGCTTGTTCCTTTTCGTAGATATGATGTAGTCGAATCCTCCCAAGACTATATAAGTCAACAGTTAAAAAGTTGGAAAACTGTTTCAGTGCCATTTCCACAGTGACAGCAATGGCAGTGGTGGCAATGAGGCCGGAGAAAAATGGACAGACTTGAGAGATAATGGGGAGGTAGCACCCTCAGGGGCTGGTGATTGTTGATGAGCATGGGTGCACCTGGGCTCTGGCTCAAGCAGCTAGCTGAGATGGGGAAGGCTGCCCTCTGTGGAGCGGGTGGCCGTGAGTTCAAGTCAAGACTACTGAGTTGAGGTAGTGACTTATCTGTGCGAGGCTGAAGTTCAGGGCAGAGATACAGGCTGGAGATAGAGACATGGGAGATGTCAACATGAGATGTTAAGGGAAGGCAGTGTGGATGAAATATGGGTAGCAGAAGAGTGAAAAGGGAAATGCTTTAATGTCTATGTCAATCACTATGGGGCTTGATTTTATTCAAGTTCCCACTACTATTTGAATTTATATATGAAAATTAGTATAAATGTCTAATGTGTGTAAGTCATCTTTCCAACATAGCTGTGACAAAACTATATTTTATAATCTACATGTAGAGCAAATAGCCATTAAATTAGATTTATTTAGTTCATTTAAATATGCACTGTGACATCAAAGACATGCCAGCTTTGGGCATACTGTAAAAAGCTTGTTGTACCAACTCCAATACAGAGGAACGTTACCCCTCATAATGTACAATAAAAGTCGTTTCCACTATGATACATACAAGACTTGAGGGCTTGATAAAACGCACATGTAAATATAAAATGTATTTATCCTCTAATTGACTGTTATGTATTTGATTTAGCTATAAATAATCACGCTGTCCTTTTTTGATAAAAATTCATGACTTTCAATGTAGCATCTATTAAGATATTTTAATTTCTGTGGACATTTTTATTCCTTCATATATTGACTAAATTTTTAAAAGAATGTTAGTAAATGTATATAATAATAAATATTTCAAATGAGATTTTAAAATGACATTTCCTTTTACGTTTCACTTCTGAAACGACACATTTTTATTATTTTACCTGTCAGTCTTACGGAACAATAATAACAGAAATAGGTTACTGATCCTAGTTGATGTTCCCTAAGAACTGAAATTAAATCTTTAGGAAGATAGGAGACAGAAGAGAATTCTTTAATTCTGCTTCAGAGTAACACAATGTATATGATAAAGATTAATATAATCTATACTTCACTAATTCAAAAAATATTTCAAATTTGATTCATTTTAATGTTGAAAAGAAAGCAGTCTCTTATTTAGTGTGGCTTAATTTAAAATAAAAGAGTTTTCAGGCATTCTTGTTAAATTAATTTTTTTTTCAAAAAACATAGAAATTATGCATTCCCCGCCCCCTACACATGTACCCCGCTTCCCCCACAACAGAACTTCAGAACTGGGTTGGAATCTGTGCCCGGCTATTCAAACCAGTCTCATTCTTGGGAAGTCCCCTTCCCCTGCCCAAGTATAATTCGTAGTAATTGGCTGCTCTTCCTTCCTGCTGCACTATTGCACATTCTGTTATGGTTTCTCAATTTCATCTACTGCAGAACATTTTAACATTATATTTACTTAATGTCCAGTCATATTTGTTGCAGCCAGTACTTCAGAGTGCTCACACCATTATCTGAACATTTCAAAATCATTCTAACAACTTTTAATTAATTCTTTGAGCTATTCAAACCAATACTGGCAATAGCTCTAAGTAGGTCTCAACTTTCTCCAAGTCCTCTTTCTTATTCTGTGTAATAGACTCACTTTCCTTTGAAGTTAATTGAAGGAAACGAGGATCTGAGCCTTGAGAATCTCAAAAGGTACGAGGGTGAAGCTTTCCTGGAGATAATAATATACATGGTAGCACAAACGTTTTGGGGCTAGATGATACTCTTTTCTTCTTAAAGAGAGACACTATTCAGGTTTCCCCTAAACTGTGAGAAAGAAATCATGGATATTAACTTCTTTCTGTCAGAAATATGTGGCCTTTGAAAAGGCTATATAAAAATGTGCTTCAAATATTGTCTAGTTAAACATTTATGAGTGGCTATGCATACACCAAACCCAGAAGCTTCACAGATGAATAAACAGTTCTTACCCTAATGTTGCTTAGAATCTAGTGATAGTAATGGTAGTAATTACTAATACTGAGTGAGACCAGGATTTGCTTGCTAGTCTGTGAGCAGCTGGTGTGTGTTGAGGGCCCTTGTGTGGCTGGCATTTGGTTGGAACTCCCTGAATAGCTTAGGCCACAGACTCTGCCTGTCGTTGGCTGAGATACCTAACAATGTAACAACCTGCAAAATATGTGTAACTGGTTTATTTTGCTATGACTCTATGAAAACAAACAGCCATTTATCTTTAGACAGAGCCATGATAAACTGCAATGATCCACCATGATGAAAATACCCTGTGGCCAGTGCCTAAGGCCTTCAGCTGTCTGTCCAAGTCAATGATTAAAAAACATCTATACTATACAATTTATTTTTTAAAAAATCTCTCAGTACTGGCCCACACATTAAAGTTTGAGCTCCTCCCCATGAACCACCTCCCCAGTTATACACCACTTCTGTTTTTCACCAATCCAGCCCTGTCGGCCAGATTCGGTCATTCTCCTGAATTGAAATTCTCTGCTCAAACTGCAGGACACTTCCAGGTGGGCAGGCTTGTTCACCAGATACGCGAAAAGCAGAGCCTCTGTGCAGGCAGCCCACCTCATCCATGGAAGGAAGGGGCGGGCTGGCTGGGTCGGGCAACACATGCCCAGTTTCTCCTCCCAAACTCGTGAGCCAAAAAGTTTGCAGTGTTACCATAAAGGGGTTTCCTGCATTTACTGGCAAGTTAGGGATGAGTAAATAGCCCCTTTCTCTGATAATTATTATGTATCAGGAAAAAAAACTACTGTTTTTGAATTCATTCCTTCATCTGGCTGAAAAAATCTGATTTGTGAAATAATTTAAGAGACATTATTGCTACTTTTAAGCACATTAAGACTGAAAATATGATTTGGTAGATTAGAGGATTCCTTTAATAGGTAGATGAGACTACCAAGAATGTATACAGTATATAAAATGGTATTCGTTAAAATTTTTTTCCACTCAAAATATTCTCTATGGACAAATGATGACTTACAAAACATTTGCTTTATTGTTTACAAAAGTAAAATTCACCAAGTATTTCAATGGATAACTTTTCACCAGCTCCTTCAAAAATCTAAACACGGACCTGCCAGGTGTGCAGAGCTGTCCTTGGGCAGTGCCCACGATTCTCCTCTTGGTGACACTCTTCCCAGCGAATTCCCTTTTACTGCGATGCCACCTCGGCACGTGTTTACTGAGAACCCAGTGTGCCCTGGACAGATGCTGCCCCTACACTGCCCAGGTCCTCCGTGTGGCACTGCTGGGCACTCCTTTAGACCACTATCTCATTCCTTCTAACTAACTGCTGAGAAGAATCTTAGCATGTAATTCTTGAAGAGGTGCTAGTTATTTTGAATAGCTTAACGTACTTCTTAGTAACAGAGTTTTCACAGCTCCTATGTAAATATGCCTTAACCCAAAAGCATGAACTTATACCTGCATCCAATAAGAAGCAATTTTTCTTAAGATACCTTTCTGGCTTTCTTCAAACCTGAAAGCCAACGTCAAACAAACACAGCTGCCTTCTCTGGTGAGACAGAGTGCTGCTCGCTGTCTCCTGCTGTGCTTCTCTCCATACTAGAAATTCACATTCACATGGTAATGAATACGTGCCCTGGTACATTTACATTGAGCTGGTCCATTCTATCTGCCCTATAGAATTGTGAGAAATGCATTGTTGAAGTTGGAAACTCATGATTTTGATGGTTTTCAAATTGCCTTAAAATACTCCAGAATATTCCAAATTTCACTCACTACACACAAATCTGTGGTAATTGTTCAATATCTAAACTACAACTGATTCATTGACAGCTTATCCTGAGGTATTTAAAATAAATACATGATATTTGTCTTTCTTCGAACTAGGAGCTGAAGCTAATTTTATGCTGAAAATTCATCTCCTGAAGAAATATCCTGTGGATCTTTATTATCTGGTTGATGTCTCAGCATCAATGCACAATAATATTGAAAAATTAAATTCCGTTGGAAATGATTTATCTAGGAAAATGGCGTTTTTCTCCCGTGACTTCCGTCTTGGATTTGGCTCATACGTTGACAAAACAGTTTCACCGTACATTAGCATCCACCCAGAAAGGATTCATAATCAATGCAGGTACCTTGTGTTTGAGGTGGATTTCCTAATGCTAAATGAAAATTTTGTTCTTATAAAATCTCACTTTGTTTTTATGTAAAGGAATTACTAAATTTTATAGTTTTGTTTTATTAAATGAGAAGTGAAAATACTTGGAGGGGAAATATGTTCTTATCTGAAAACTTCTGAGGTTATCTGTAGCTTGGGCTTCTTATTTTATATATTTTTAAAATACCATTCACTTTTTGTCCGCAAGAAACACAAATAATATGAGTACTTTTGGACAAACTTCCTAATAATTAGGCTCCCATGTATATAAATACCTCTTTGAAAATTCTGTGTTTCTCCTTTCTGATGGCTTCAAATTTGTCGAATAAGGTTTGTCAAATTTACAGTACGTGCATTGGCAGTACTGCATCTGTCTCCCCATTCCTGTGCTGTGACTGTTGATAATCTTGTTGCTTAAGATGTGACTTCCCAGAAAGCTCAGCTAGCACTTGGAAGGCAGGTCAAAAGATGAGACCCTGCTTGCTAGCTCAGAAGGGCCCTTGTTCTTATCATTTCAGAAGTCTAATTTTAAATGGTACCTGCCCCACTCTGAAACAAAAACTGACTTTAAAAATGCAACTTTCTCATGCAATATTCTAATTAGCCTGTTGAATTTTCAGAGAGAAATATAAAGGTTTAGTTCTTCTGTAATAAAACTGTTTATTTTAACATCTTCGTTCCTACTTCCATAAATTGCCCAAATCACTTTGCAGTGCACACTCTAATTTCCCAAAACAACTCGGCTGCCACGGGGCGGGGCTGAAACACCTGCCTCCTCCCATGAGGATGCACCTGAGGAACGATTCTCACTTTGTGGAACATCATGGAATCCTCAGAGCAATTTTAATGAGCTTTGACTGTTCACCAGTAATTGCATACCAAGCATCACTTTTAAAAATGGCACAAAATCTTAAAATAATCCAACAATAGTATATATACAATTGTACCTAAATTCCTAAAAAACATTTCCCAAGATGTGCTTTTCAGCTGCTTCATGGTCAAATGTGATAGGAAACCACTACAAATTCTTATCCCTTCTTAAAAATTAATATGTTAGCGAAATAAAATCCCTTTGGTGTCCCGTATTATATAAGAAACATGTTTAATCTTCTTCGCTTTTTGAACACCAAACTGCTGTGTTCCTCTTTCCTAACTGCCAAGAAATATTCACCAATATTGAACTTTTCTCTGACTTTATAAAGTACAGACTTTCTCTAATAAAGTTTCCTTGGCAAAAGAATAAAAACCAAGAGCTGTATTACCCTCACACCAACCACACGATTTTACCGTGAGCAGTATTTTGGCTCTCTGAAGGGAGCATAGCACAGCAGAACCTGCATTTCTTCTTTCCCCACACAGCGACTACAACTTAGACTGCATGCCTCCCCACGGGTACATCCACGTGCTGTCTTTGACGGAGAATGTCACTGAGTTTGAAAAAGCAGTTCATAGACAGAAGATCTCTGGAAATATAGATACACCTGAAGGAGGGTTTGATGCGATGCTCCAGGCCGCAGTCTGTGAGGTAAGGAGTTTCACACCATTGAGTGTTTGCTCAAAAAGAAAATTCCCCAAGAATTCAGAATTCCTGTTTTATTTTTGATTTATGGATTGAAAGTGGCATAGAAGAATAGTTCCTACCTCTTATTCATCACCAGTGTTACTCATTTTGGTATGTGTTCAGGACAGAGAGGCTAAATTTGGGGTAGGCTATAAATAGGAATAGATAAAAGGGAACGCAGAACGTATGCACTTGGAAATGCTTTCCAAAAGGGCTGCTCTTGTCACTCACCACCATCCAAGGAAGAACCAGAAAGCGCCTGCTGTCCTCGTCACGTGATGCAGGTGTTCTGCACTTCTTAACCATGACTTGCTCTTCCGCTGGGGGAACACCAGACAGCTCCAGCCCAGAGCTACTGCGGTCGAATGGCTGTGGTAAAACAGGGAACATACAAATAAAAGTTAATTCTGTTTATGAAACAGCATTGTATTTATGCACATCATTCTAGCCTGACTTAATGTTTGTGCATTTGGATTTAATGTTTACTTAAGATAGAGACCACAGCACAGATCTATGTTATTGTACAACGTCTAATTACATGTTTATTTTAAGAGTCATATTGGATGGAGGAAAGAAGCTAAGAGATTGCTGCTGGTGATGACAGATCAGACATCTCATCTTGCTCTCGATAGCAAATTGGCAGGCATAGTGGTGCCGAATGACGGAAACTGCCACCTGAAGAACAATGTCTACGTCAGGTCAACAAGCATGGTAATTAACGCAGCTGCTGCCGCTTAGTCGTTATGACTCTTGGTTGAAGTATAAGTTGAAGTGGGCAATTCAGGCTATTCTTGTACCAAGAAGTTACCTCAATGAGCATCATACATAGGCGGGACAGGCCATGAGAGAGAGGTTCTGGAACAATGAAATCTATAAATGCTGGTCAATAAAATATAAAGCTGAAATACTTTGACAATATCTAGCAGCTGACTTTCTGATATGCTACAAAGCACCTTATAATTTATGAAAGCAAAAATGATAGAAGAGCTTACTTTTTGTGCAACTGAAGGACCATGTAAGGGAAATGTGTGTGTGTGTGCATAA
>PVKM010008900.1:7647-38212 GCA_004027735.1 Carollia perspicillata | reverse complement strand
GGAATTTTTAGTCTTAATAATTTTCTAACACAGATTCATAAACTGTTTCATTAATACAATTTATTACCAATTCACTTTTAAGCATTACAATGCATTTGACCCCATAAAAAGAAAGTAAGCTTTCTCAACCTTTCTATGATTTTGTTTATAGTTTTTAAAAGTAGCTAGGACTTAAATATAATTTTAAAACAAATCAGTAGTGATGACTATCATGAAACAGTAAAAAAACTGAGAAAACAATAATAAAAGCCTTAGCACATAAGCTTGATTTTTATCTATACACACAAACCACTAATTTAGATATAGCCTCTAGACTACCATGTATTTACATTTCGCTTCCTCTGAACTGAACATCATAGTGAGATGGTTTTAAAGGTTGGTCCCAGTGTCCAGAGTACATAGCTCCGCATTTACAGAGAAGAAAAAAAGACATTGTCATTTGGTAGACTTTATGGAAAAAATCCTGAAATGTGAAGCAACATTAAAAAATCACAACTGATTACTCCATACTAGAGGAAGCTTAAGAAAAAGAGTATGTGAACCTAAAGATTTGGGTTAATCTGGAAGGATATAAGGACATTTTCTCATTTTCTAAAGAGAGAATCTTCACTTCTTAATTCACTTAATACCTCAAAAAATATTATAAGTTGTGTCACTGACAGAAAAAGAATTTAGAGATTCTTCCCCAATAAAGCTTGCAATCTAGGATACACGATCTTAGAGGTAAGACATTTATAAAAATAACTATAAACACTAATCCATTTTTTTTAAGATTTTATTTATTTACCTTTATAGGGGAAGGGTTAGGGAGAGAAACATCAATGTGTGGTTGCCTCTTGTGTGTCCCCTGCTGGGAACTGGCCTGCAACCCAGGCATGTGCCCTGACTGGGAATCGAACTGCAGGCCTGCACTCAATCCACTGAGCTACACCAGCCAGGGCAACACTAATCCATTATTGATTCTGGATAGGATCAACAATGGATACTAAAACCATTAGCCAAAAGGTTTTTGGGAAACAGATACAGTCTCAAACTATAACCCCACAGATTACTGATAAATTACAAAGGGAAAAAATAAATTTTATAATAGCAGTATCTGGCGGATGCCAGCTTTATTTAACCACAAGGTCAGATTCAGCAGTACCAACAAGAGAGCATGTGGACATCACGGACCTTTGATGACTGAACCGAGAAGACAGTTTCACCTACTTAGAAAGTTCGACAGGAGTGTTCAAGCTAAACACAATCATGAGGAGATAATGAGACACACCAAATGCTAGGGCATTCTACAAGACAACAAGCCGAGACTCCTCAAAACCACTGACAGCATGAATGACAAACATGAAGGAAAAAAGTTAAAAGAAGTAGTCTAGATTATGTATCAACCAGGGAATTTACATACTGAATGGTAATAGAAGATTTAAGAAAGAGTGTTGACTTTTTAAAGTGTAACAGTATTAAAGTTATGTTTTAAAAGAGTTGTTATCTCAGCAAAACATACTAAAATACTAATGAATGATATGACACTTTGAATTTACTTCAAAATCATCTGGGAAAAAGCTGATGGAGGACACATAAAACATAGCTGACCAGGAGCTGGTAATTGTAAAGCTAGGTGATAGGTTCCTAGGAATTCATATACCACCCACTCTACCTACTTTTATGTTTGAAACTTTACATTTAAAAAAATTATGTGACTTTCTCAAAGATTTCACATACTGTCACCATGACCTGATCTCAGATGACAATATAATTTTAATTCAGCAGACTTATCAAGTAGGAAGAGACTTTACAATTAAGACAATCACATAACTTATCATCTAAACTAGGATAGCCTAGAGTGGGAAAGAGGGCATTATTAAGAATTAATCAGGACAAGACACTCAGAGGAATATGGTTGATTGCCCTCCACATATGATATCCAAGTCAGTTTCTGAGAGCTCAAAATTACCCCTTAAAACATACAAAATCTCCAGGAAAGAGGTTGTATGGTATCTATTTCATTTCTTCCAATAACAAATAATTCATTATTTTCCAAAGCAGTTTCTGATATTAGAGGACAACACCAATTACTAAAAACTCTGGTGCAGAGTCAAAATCTGACTCCTAATAACTTCTCCCTAGTAGGATTGGTTTTACTCTGTGGAAGAACAAAATGGGATGAGTAGAATGAACCTGGACTAACAGTAGAGAACTCAGTCTGCCATTAACTAATGATATCATCTTGAACAATTTATTTAACCCATCTCAGCCTCGATTTCTAGTCCTTTCGACCTTTAAAAACTAGCACTCCTCGTTCCTTCGAGCAATGTCTAGTCATGATTGTTGCCAAGCGCACACTAGTTCCATGTTTTTTCTATACTGTGACACCCAAATATCGACACAGCACTCGTGCAGGAACTACTATGGCACAGACAGAACACAAGAACCTCATTCCAAGCTGAGGACCCAACGCTTCTGTTAATACAGCACAAGTCTGTGCTGGCTTTCTCAGCAGTCACGTCACATCGCTGGTTCATTCTGTACATGGCCCAGACTGTTTTTCATGTAACTGCTCTCCGCTACCTACACAACTAATTTTTGAAAGCTGAATTAAGAGGCTTTATACTGTTAAATCTCATCCTGTTGTTTCTGAACCAACGTACTAACCTACTAGGATAAATTTAATTTTGTCTGTCACACATAACAGTATCCATCTCTTTAAACCTGTATCTTCCACAAGTTGAACAAGTATGTCCATATCGTTCACAAAAATGTTGAACAAAACATAGTTTAGAGATTACAGTAACTCATTAGACTTTCCAATGAATTGCTCAATTTACTGCAAATCTACTTAACCATTTTTTGGTTTAATAACACAGAATATCCAGAAAGACATCACAGGGAAATGGTCAAATTTCTGTTGAAATAATTTTCTATATTAGGTGATCTACCATCAAAAAAGAAATTAGGTTAGTTTGAATAATTTGTTTCTAAGCAACCCTCTGTTGGTTTGTACAGATATAACATGTTTTAAATTTTCTGAAACCATTTATTTAATAATCAACTCTTGAATCTTACCCAATATCAATGTAAAAATTAAACTGTAATTTTAAGACTCTTTCCTTCCTTTTCTTTCAATATTGGCATGTTTTTCTTCATCTGTAGCCTGCTGTCATTATCCACAATTTCTCCACCCTGATAATTATTTGGAAATTCTAGTAATTCTAGTTTTGAAAAAAAGATCACCATTATAAAAGCAATACTGGTATGATTAATTCAAAACAACTCTGCTCAGTGCCCCTTTCAGCACCATGAAACTGTCATGAGGATGAGGAATAACGTTGTTTTGTCCCTAGGACAAAAATATTTTTGAGGGAGCACTATAATGTTGTCTCATAAATAAGGAGATTCCTATTAATGACAGTAGGTCTATATTGTCAACTGATGGTTGCTGGTGCCAATTCAACACTGACAGCAATTTCCAATGTGGGGTGCAGTGAAGAAGGACACTTCATTCGGTGCCAACAGCTCAGTTGTGACACAGCACGGCCATGAAAACAACACTGCAATTAGGAGGCCCTGGGAGAGGCTCCTCTCCAGCTCGACAGCTCTGCTCCGCTCCATGCCTGTCTGCTCTGCCCAGCACTGGTCTGCTCTGGCAAGGCATCTTCGGTGTTTCATCATCAGTGTTTCAGCTCCAGCCAGGGAAACACACTCTTCCATCTTTAGTGGAAAGGGAAAATATACTCCCCGAGTCAGAGGGAATCTGACTTATATAAACAGAAGTCCCTGCCCCTAGCCCCTGATTGCTTCTGCTCATACAAATGAGGGTTCCAAATCCTCACAGTGTGACTAGTCCAAAAGGCACAGTCCTGATTGGTCAGAAGAGAGGTGCTCTGATTGGTTGGTGAAGAAGCTGATGGGGATATGGCTGCATAGCTCTGATGAGATGAAGAAAGCTTCAGTTCTATTGGCTGAAGCAGGATTCCAGAAACTCCTTTAAAAGGGCTGGCTCAGATGACAGAAACACATTGCAGGCAGGCAGTTTGGTGCAGGAGGCAGGCAGCTTAGTGCAGACTTCTCCCTGAAGTGCATGCAGTTTGCATGAGAGGCCCTTGTGTAGAAATGGCTGCTAGGCTCTGTTTTTTAAATTTGAGTCCAGTTAGCCACCAGGAGCCCTTCTTAGTATCTTCTTGATTAGGGTCCACGGAATCCACTTACCAAAGACACGACTAAACTGCTGCAATCAGAGTGGATTAGATGACATCAAAGGGCCTTTAGCTCTAAAAATAAAGTTCTTCTACTTTAGTTAATTATTAGGATGACATAAATTCTGACAAATCCATGTCTCTTAAGAGGAACCAATACTAATAGGCTGAGGGGAGAATATTCTACTTGAATCAAATTTGCTTTTGATCACATCTAATTTCTTTCAGATTCCTTCTGATCATAAAATAAAATACAGTGGGTACTTGATATTTAAAACATATGCTAAGGTTAAAATAACTGATAACCGAATTTCCAAATAAATTTTAAGTGCATTTTAAAATGAAAACCCAATTTTTTTCATTCACAGATGCCCAGACATATCTGGTCCATGTTATTATCTGGATCTTTAAGTTGTCTTGACCTTTAAGTTTTCCTCCTCCATCTTTCCCACCTTAAAGCAAATGATCCAATTGACTTTAGAAAGTGACTCAAAACTGTTTTAATTTACAATCTGATCACAAATTAAACCAGTTTTTTATTATACCAAAAAGACAGAATTAAGATGATTAAAGATGTATCAGCACACATAATAGACCTGAATCATAAAGCCATGTTACTAGGTCAGGGTCTACAAGATAACTTAAGATCATAGATTAACCAGTCTTAAAGACACATACAGTAAAACACAGCATTTAACACTATTCTCTATATCTCATAGCTGAAACTGAGCCTTTCTCTCTCATGAACCTGATTAACTTCTCACCTTATTTTCAGCAAATTCTGCTTGTGATTTATACCCTCAGAAACAAGCAAAACAAAAATAACCACAAGGTATTACTCTTCAAGTGTCCAAGATAATTCCACATATAAGTGGAAATTTGTCAGTTAATTTCCCAATCAGGTGTTTGTCAAATGACCACGCCTTTTCTAGCTAATGTATAGCAGGTGTCATTACAATTTGACGTTGTGTTTACCTATTCAGCAATGCCATTGCTTATTCTCATTTCCTGTATCACTTTCGCACTATGAGTAACGGATTATTCGCCTTGATTTGCTTCTATCTGTTTCTACTGAGAAACAAATTGTTACTGTGTGGTAATAAAAACAGTATTTCTTTCCCAGCATGTCACAGTGGGCAAAGCTTTGAGCTTGTATTTGGAAGCCTTGCATTTGACTTCTGGATCCCTGACTTCCTGGTTAAGTGACCTCAGACTAGTCACTTAGACCCTATGAACCCTCACTTACACATAACACAGGGTAACTGGCCTTCCGGAAGCTGTTGGGAGATTAGAGTGAGATCATCAGAGTAAAAATACGTTGGAAAACATGGAATGCTATACAACTGTAAATACTTCTTTCTAACTCCTAGCTGAACTACACGAAGCAGAAATTTCAGGCTGATGTGGCAAACTTGACACAGACAAGCAATACTTGCCAAAAGATCAGGAGAAATAACCACAGAATACTAGATGGGGAAGGGGGGGAGGAACCATACCAATCTTGCTTACAATTCTGAGTTCATTGTTTAACAATACATCTTTTGCTGACTGCATCCACAGGCACAAACCAGAATGCTAGCAGCAGAACCAAACTAGCACACAAAGAACAGTATCAGATTGGACCTTGTACTTCAGCTCCCACAAAACCGAGCTTGGAAGATCGTGCAAAAAAACCACTCATAAACGCTCAGAAACGCTGTGCAAACTAAGCATGAGCCTTTGGAATTCATGGAGGAAAAAAAATGAATAATACTCTCTACTGTCAAATAACTCTGAAATGCCCAGCAACTGGACCAAGAATGATGTGAAAAAAAATAGTATGAAGGATCCTTTGAGTTCACACACGACAGAGCTAAACAACAAGTCTAACAATGCACAAAAGCCAGTCTCGTAATCCACAGAAGCTAAAGCAGGGGAAATCTATTGAAATGAATGAAAATTTAGGAAAAACAAAGATGAATAAATTCAAATTCTTCAAGAGTAGACATAAATGCTTTTTAGAAACAATGAATAAAATATATAAAAATAAAACTACTCTCAGAGTAAAAATGGTTAAAAGTATACAAGCTCTAGCCAACAGTCACTGAAAATAGGAAAAAATTAAAAATAATCAAGCAACAGAAAATGAGCAGTTTTTCAAAAGCAGTGGTACCACAGTGATAGTTTTTCTGTTTGATAATTTAAAGTTGAGGAAGACAAAGGACAAAGACAATCACACTCCTGCCAGGAAAATTATGCAAGTCAGAAAGAAATCAAGCAGGGTCTATAAAAGCAAGTTATCTACATGGGCCACAACTTCCAGGGGAGGGCTGGAGAAATAAGCAAAACACAAGCCACAACATCTCAGAAGCGCCAAGGTCAGTCCAACACAGTAGGGAGAGATTGTGAAATAAAAGCATCCAACAGAGACCAACGGAAATATAGCAGACTCTGATAATACCAGGGCAAATTCTACCTTCTAACTATAATGCATGAAGCAAAGGTTCGACAAACCTGTCATGAAAGTATTGTTATCCAGTAATAATACTCCAGTGAGATTCTACATCATCTCTTTGTACAACATTAAAATCAGATAATCTACTAAGGAAAGCTACAACTTGCAGGATTACCTTAAGAGTAGGTAATGCAGGACTCTTAAGAGTGCATGTAGACATGGAGTATGTCATCCTTCACAGAAACAAACTGACTTGCATGTGGCTGGTGGACAGACTGCGGGACGCTACAGAAAACAATTCTGTTGGAGAATAACTCCCCCACTCAATGAATGACACTATCTGAGTCCTCAGTGTGGACAAAGGCCCTACGAAGCTCCAGAACTAAAACTAGATTTGTTTCCTCTCCTCTCAAGAAGGCTGCTACTTAAAATCAAAGTCCCCACTCCAAAGGCAGACCTCCTTTCCTTCCCCAAGACCACAAGAAGCTTTGGGTCATTCAAAATCCTAAAAGAGTCAAGTTCAGAACTTATACACAGAGCCACAGTGGTCCAAGGCTCTCCTCAGGGGAGAATCACCTTGACCTCTTCTAAGGGCTCAGGTACTTCGCACTTACAGAATTCACTATACACACCACACTCTTGAGGAAGGCAGACCAGAATGATAAAAGGCCCAGTCTCCATCCTTCCTCACATGTGTATGTGTTAAGGGCAAGGAGCTGAAGCCAATAAGTCTTGACCTGGCAGCCAGACCCTCTCTAGACCTTCTACCTCTTGGTTAGGTAACTCCAACTTTATCCAAATACAAACATACATAAATATATACATATATATTCGTATAGTGAATTGCCCACACTTTCTCCTCAATATTTACCCATCTCTTTCCTAATCCTTTTGTCTTTTCCTCCTCCCTCTAAAGACTTAACCTCTGTATCTCAGCTCCTAGGCCGATCTCTTCCACCTCCTACAGGCTCTTGTTCCGCTCCTGTTTCTCAGTGTCTCTGTTCCAATTACTAATGCCACCTCACATACTACCCCAAAACTCAGAGGCTTAAAACAACCGCCCTTGTATTGTGCTCACGGATTCTGTGGGTTAGAAATGTGGGCGGAATGTAGATGAGGGGTTCTTTTGCCCCTGACAGTGTTGGGAGAGACCTCTCAGTGGTGCACAGCTGGTACAGAGGCTGGTTCCGCTCACACATCTGGTATCTGGGCTGGGACAACTCCGAGACGAGAACGTCCAGCTGCAGGGCCAACATGCGGCCTGGCTACCTGACAGCGCAGCCCCTCACAGCGGTGGCTCAGGGCTCCACGCACAAGTGCCCCTGCTAACAAGATGGAAGTTACATTGCCATTTAAGGCCCAGCCTCGAAGTCATACAACATTATTTTCACCTTACTCTATTGGCCAAAACAGTCACAAATCCACCCATATTCGAGGGGAGCAAAATTATACTCCAATTCTTGAAGAAGGAGTGGCAAGATCACACCCAATGTAGAAGAGCATGTGGGACAGGAGATATCGTTGGGCCTCCTTTGGACAATCTGCAACAGTTTCCAAGTTCACTGATGATTTCCTTTCATTCTAAAAATCAGGCTCAGTCTAATCCGTTCTTTTTTAAAACGTCCACTTCTAGTGCTGTCCATCGTCGGCTGAGGTAAAAAATATAAGAAGGTAATTATAGGCAGGCAAGGGTAAAGAATTAGCAAAATTTAAGAAGGAGAAAGCAAATTATATGCCCCTTAGAATAGACAACACTGGGAGAAACAAGATATTCAAAGGGAGAGCAACAGATGGAGCTGGAAGTGAAAGCTGGGGACAGGCTGTCAAAGCAATAGGGTTTCGTAGGGAAGGGAGAAAGGGAAGAGAGGACGCTGGAGACACTCTGATGGTGCCAAACGAGGCAGGCCCTCGAACACTGTGCTTCCGGACGGGCCTGAGCGTGTGCTCACTAATGACTGGGTAAGGGTGCAGTGGAAGCACTCTGAGAGTTGTGGGGTCCTTCTTTTCTTTCTAGAGGAAATGGTCAACCCTGTCAAACTACATAAAAAACCTTGGCTCGAAGTTATCTTACCCAAGTGTAGTGAAATTACTCAGAAAAACAGAAAAAGGAGAAACAAGAAGACAGGAACAATAGAAAACATTAACCGGAGAAGAAACAATTTTGCAATATGTTCTATGTTAAAATGACCAAACTGTCTTATTTCAACATCAGGCAGCATTCATTCTTTATCATGACAGGCTCTAGGCATACGGTCAAGCAACACATTTATGTCTAACTAATCATCTCATGGTCTGCTTATCAGATCCAACCCAAGGACAGAAGCAAAGACCCTGCTACTCTTGGGATAAATTCAATTTATTTTTTCTCCCCAATGCACTATACTCATCATTCTGTAATAAGAGATCGACGTATCAACAGCTGTTCTTTACAGTAAAATTAGTCTTTACTAGTGTTCTTTACTAGTAAAATTAGTCTGATTCTAGCCCAAGTTGTTGGCAGAGTACTTTTGCACATCTTTTTCTAGGTTCCTCCTAAATATGCCTGTAAACCAGGTAGGTCTATACAACCTTTCGTAGTTCTTATCCCTTTCTTCAATGCAGAAACTATGGTGCTCTTTCTCAAATCCTGAGATATACCCTTGTCCCATTTAAAGGTCCCCCAAATTAGTATCCTTCCAATTAAGACTTTCCACGTAAGACATAATCATTTAGTTCCCTGGTTTTACTCATTTAATAAACAAACATTTCCTGATCAGCTACCATGTGAGTCATACATACCTTAAAGATCACAGAGGCTCCTTCCCCTGAGTTTATCAACATACTATTTCGGGAGCTACAGGTTTGATTTGACATAATCTGGTTATCAACTTCTCCCACGTCCTCAACCCAAAACTTCTTCTTTCATGCCATCTTAGTGCACGACCAGGCTCTGGGCTAACCTGTGATGGCACTGCCTGACGTCCATACGTCTGACACAAAGTCCACCATCAGAGAGTTCGCTTTTTTTTTTCTGTAAAGCAACACAATTTATCTTTCCTTTCCCTTCTTTCATCTTAAGAACCAGAACACAAAAGAAACTAAGAGCTATGCTAATGATGTTGTTGAACCTGACAGAGGATGGAGTTTTTATAAAGATGACAAGAAGAAGAATCATAAGTAGAAATGATCTGTGCCATGATGGCTGTTAGGAATAATATTTAAAATAACTCGTGCACGAGTATGTATTCTTTAGAAATAGGTTCTTCTCTTAGATGAACTGGGCTAAAGGTAATTCCTGTTCTATATAAATAACATCAACTTGCCAAAATGAGAATTCTGAGTCATAGGCGAGGAGGAGAATTGCTCACTTTTCTAAATTCCACAACATAGTTCACCCATTATGGCATAAATTGGAACAACTCAAAAGATACATTTATCTTAACATTAAACAGTGAAGAAATGTGCTTTAAATATCTCTGTGTTCCATAGAGTTTGAAAATTCAATGCAAATACTCAAGTCATATCCCAAGTGAATAGTCTTAATGGTTGCTGGAACAGGAATAGAAAAATCCCACTGTTAAGGGAAAGAAACAGAGAAAAACTAACCAGGCAATAACATGGCCTAAGTAATTAGACTATTCATGAAAATCAAATCCCCAAAACAAAACATCTTGATGTGGCTGATGACTCAAGTATGACTTCATCTGCAATGAGTGGAGAAAAGGAAAGGGTCTTCCACGACTGCACATATACGTATTATGGAAAAAACAGACAAGATTTCAAATGATGTCAAAGATCACTCAAGTTTTCGCCTTTTTGCCCTAGATCAACAAAATGGAAAGGGCAATTTCAAATTACTACCCAGCACTTTTCGAATTTGCCAAAGTTCTAAGATTTCTGTTCTTTCAAAGGAAGAAAGCAGCGATGGAAAACAATAGTGTACTTCCTGGCCTGAGGAAGAGGAGACAGAAGCTTCCAGCAGCACTTCCTAGAGAAGTATACCAGCTGCCTTCTGCAAACAGATCAAATTGCCAAGAATTTGCAGGGTAGCAGTCATGATAGATGACCTAAAATGCTGATATACTGCTAAGAGGATATAGTGCAAACCACACAGGAACTGACAGAAAATCAGCCTTCGGGCTGGCATTTACACATTCAAGAAGGCTAGGAATCCTGGACCTTAGACAGCTAAATTGCATCATCTTCCTTTGTAGGAAGAGGTAGCCTTCAGAGAGAAAAGTGAGAAAAATCTTGTACAAAGATTTCTGGTGCCTGTTCCTATTTAATAACACTGCGCCTGCCTGAGCCAGTGGTTTCCTCACATGTGTTAAAAGTCCATCTAGGGCCCTATGGGATTACTTGCCCAAAAATCACATGCTTGCTGGCACACACCTTCATTCTCTCAGCCTTGAGCCCACTGAATGCCATAAATGATTCACAGGCTGTGATGATAGTAAGAAGAAAAACTAATATTTGGAGTTCACTGAATAATGAGTCATACTCCTGGAAGAAAAGGAAGCATCATATTGCCAGCCCGGTGGGATGAAATTTTAAAAATTGTTTTTAACATTAATATTCCTTCCATAAAAGCTGACCAAAGGAAAACAATTGAGAAGCATGTGATATCTGGTTTGCTTGTGCCTTATAAAAGTCTAGTTCATGCTCCAAGAATAAGAATGAGTAGGTATCTATTACCTATTCCTAGACTTGCCTTCTGGATTCACTGCTGCCAAGTTACTCACTCTCCCACACAACACTTCCCATACTAATTTTGACCCTTAAGAATCAAAAAAATATCTTGCCGTCTTTGCACCCAAATGCCAAAATGGAATCTTTTAGTATCTCACCTTTATAAAGGGAATGTTTGAAAACAGGCCTCGCTGGCTGTGACATCAGTGAGTGCCTGCGGCCTCACAGGGCCGGGGAAGCATTCCCAGTCCCTCCCAGCGCTGCTGCACTCCTACGGTGCAATCTGGCAATGGCCAGGGACCAAGTCTTTAAAGCTGTTTTATGGTATTTAACATATGGTCATAAATTGCTCAGTGCTCTAAAGAGGGGCTAAATTTGCCACCCCTATTGATGAGAAATGTTCTTATTTATTTAAATTTAGTGGCAAACTGGCACCTCTCCAGATGGAGAGGTTCAGGCAGAAGTACAAAGGAAGAACTACTCAAGATGAGTTGTGACTTTTCTGTATGCTGAATGCTACCACGTCCTCTCAGGCTTGCAGCGCCACTACCAATTGGGGTGACCGTATTGAATGAAAAGATTCTAATTTGTAAAGCCCAAGGAAAGGGGGAGCATAATTTGTATTCAGACTGCTTAAGAAGAATTTTTTTTAAGAATTATTTGTTTTAATCTTCAGGCTAACTCTATCCCCACCATCTCTCTCTTTCCCTGTCCCTTCACACCTCCCATTAGTTAAATGTATCTGGTGTTCGTTTGAAATCCTGTATCTTCAAAACTCCCTGGAACTTCCTGGATCCTCTAGCATCCACTTTTCTATTTTGCTATATTTTTGGTTCAGTTGTTTATTTTTTTAATGGCTCTAATTGCCCATCACTAAAGATGATCCTACTAAAACATTTTGTTCTCTTCCTTTTACAACCTAGCACTGTAGCCAAAGGCA
This sequence comes from Carollia perspicillata, assembly GCA_004027735.1. Taxonomy (NCBI): domain Eukaryota; kingdom Metazoa; phylum Chordata; class Mammalia; order Chiroptera; family Phyllostomidae; genus Carollia; species Carollia perspicillata. Next base: position 25,980 of record PVKM010008900.1, on the reverse strand, counting down.
GAAGAAAAACAAGGATTTATTTTTTTTTTGGTGGGGTTGTTACTAATGATATTAGTGTGAATGGTATCAAAAGGGAAATGTGAAAGGTAAGGCCCCTGCTGGTTTTCTTTCTTATACGCTGATATAGAACTGGCCGAAGACTCAAAAGATGACTATTTTACCTAACTCTAGAAACCTGGAGAAAAATTTCAATGAATTAAAAATTTGATAGCAGCCTGGGAACAGTATTAAAAGAACTGTTCTATGAAGAATTAATAGGCTGGTTATATCAGGCAAAAGTCTCACTTTCCAATTTCAATAGAAACAAAGAGTCATATCTGCCACATAAATAAATACATATAAAAAGATAAAATAGATTTATTAAGAATCGGTATATAGAAGTTAATGGGAATGATGTCACGCACTAGAAATTAAGACACGGTTCGTATCTTTTGGGAGAATGGAAATGTGAAAATCTCAATTATTTCCACTAAAGCAGACTAATGACCCAGTGAAAATCAATGGGGAACAACTGCCAGGCGGTGCCACGTACAGCCTGCCATGCAACAGCCTGAAGTGGATGGAGTGCCTGTGCCAACTGGAATGGCCACCAAATGTCCCCAAAGGTCTTATGCCAACTTCTGCCTGAAATGTCCTAGAGATGAAGGCAATTCAATGTTCCTACAGCCCAAAATAATTTTTACAGAGGGACTAATTCAAAACAAACAGAAGTGCATCGGGCTTCCAAACACTTCCCTTAGAACCTAGTTTCCTAAGTACCCTTTGTTCTTAAATCAGACCAGAACTTTAAAATTTCTGCTTTACCTCCTCTGAGAAAGTATTAGTTCCTCTTTTCTGATCTGAAGGCACTATTACCAGTGCCATTATCTTGCAAAAAATAAAAAAGAGGGATCGCCCTAAATACAAAGATAATTAATAGACATATAGGCATTTGTTGGTACCAACTTTGTACCTCAAAGGATGCTATTCATTTGCTAAAATAGTCCACATCCTAGGCCATAAAACAAGTCTCAATACATTAAAAAGGATGTAAGGTATACGAAGCATGTTTTTGGATCACAATGGAATTAAATTCAAAGTCAATAAAAGAAAGATTTCTGAAAAATCCAGAAAATGCTGCACATTTCCAAATAACCCATGAGTCTAAGAAAAAATCAAAAGGGAAATTAAAAATATAATGAATTAAAATGAAAATACAGCATATCCAGACCAGTGGGATACAGCTAAAGCAGTAGTTAAAAATTTATAGCATTAAACACCAATATTAGAAAAGAAGAAAGTTCTCAACTGGAAAGCATTATGCTGAGTGAAATAAGCCAGGCGGTAAAAGACAAATACCATATGAGCTCACCTTTAACAGGAACCTAAGCAACAAAACAAACAAGCAAGCAAAATATAACCAAAGACATTGAAATAGAAAACAGCCTGACAGTAACCAGAGGGGAGGGAATTTCAGGGGAAAAAGGGAAGGGATTACAGGAACAAGTATAAAGGACACATGGACAAAAAAACTAAGGGGGGTGGAAATGGGAGGGAGGTGGGGAGCACTGGGGGGGTGGACTGGGATGGGAGTAAAAGACAGAAAACTGTACTTGAACAACAATTAAATTAATTTTTTTTAAAAAAAGAAAAGAAAGTTCTCAAATCAATGACCAGAGCTTCTGTCTTAACTAGACAAAGAAGAGCAAGTAAACCCAACATAAGAGAAGATCAGAAAGGAAATTCATGTAAAAGAAAACAGAAGAACAGAAAAGATGGATAAAACCAAAAGCTGGTTCTCTGAGAAGATGAATAAAATTGAAAAATTAGCCAGACTGGTAAAAAAAAGCTGGGGGAGGGGGGAGAAAACAAATTACCAATATCAGGAAAAACAGATGTGAATCATTACAGATTTTACATATATTTTTTTAAATGAGTACTATGAAATACTTTAACCAATAAGTTCAACAACTTAGATGAAATGGACTAACTCCTGTCAAGATATGAACTGCCAACACTCACCCAAGAAGCAGATAACCTGACTGGTTCTACTAAGGAAATTGAATGTGTACTTTAAAGCCTTTCCATAAAGAAAACTCCAGGCCCAGATGGTTTCACTAACAAATCACACCGAACAGCTAAGGGAGAAGTAATATGACTTTCTCACAGACCATACCCAAAAAAATGAAGAAAAGGGTTTTCATCACAACATATTCTTTTTCAAAGTCAGCTTTGTTATGATGCCAAAACCAGAAAAAAGGATTAAATCCTCTAGTTAAATGAAAACTACTGTACAAACCAATTATCACCCATGAACATAACTGCAAAATTCTAAACAAAGTTTTAGAAAATTAAATCCAACAGTATATAAAAAAGTTAATACATCATGACCAACTAAACTTTATATGAGAGATGCAAGGTTAGTTGATATTCAAAAATCAACCAGTGAAATTCATCATATTAGTAACATAAAAAATCAACAATACATGATATTCGTAACAGATGAAGGAATGTATTTGTCAAAAATCCAACCTCCATTTCTGATTTTAAAACAAAGAAACAAATTTTAAAAACCTTTCAATTAAGTAGAAATAGAAAGAAACTTCCTCAGACTGATAAAGGGTATCAGTGAAAAATATCCAGCCAAATTTTACTCAATGGTGAAAGACTAAATGCTTCTCTGCTAAAATCTGGAACAAGGCACAAATGTTTGCTCTCAACACTTGTATTCAACATGAAGTAGGAGATTCTAGTCAGTGCACTAAGGCAAGAGAAATAAAAGACATTCAGATTGGATAGGAAGAAATAACACTGTCAGTTTTCACAGCTGACAGCTCATGTATGAGTTGTAGTAGCTTGTACGTGGAAAATCCTATAGAATCTACATATGAGCTACTACAATTCATACATGAGCTTACCAAGGTTGCAGGAGCCAATGTCAATAGACAAAAAATCAATTGTATCTCTATATACCAGCAATGAACAATCAGAAACTGAAAAACAAATTTTACAATTTTGTTTTTGTAAAACAAAAAACACAATTTACAATAACATCAAAATCAACATGACAAAAAAAAGTACAAGATCTATACATGGAATACTGAAAAACATGAAAACTAAAAAACTGACAGCTGATTCCATATTTTATATGAAAATGCAAAAAGACCTAGAATTTCCAAATCCATTAAAAAAGAGAAAGAAAGAATAAAATTGGAGTATTCATACTACTTAATTTCAAGACTTTATACAACTACAGCAATCAAAACATAAAATTAGACACACAAGTCAACAGAACAGACTAGAAAGCCCAGAAAGAGCCTCATACATATAAGGACAATTAATTTTTGACCTTGAACCATATACAAAAATGAACTCAAAATGGATCATAGACTTAAATGTAAAACCTAACCCTATGAATTGTCTAGAAGAAAGCATATTATGAAAACCTTCTTGTCTTGGGTTAGTCAAAGTCTTACATGGGACACCAAAAGCATAATTTAAAAAAAAAGATAAATTGAACTTCATCAAAACTTCTGAGTTGGTAAGACAATGAAAAGATAAGCACAAGGAGAAAATATCTGTAAATCATACATCTGATAAAGGACTTGTATTTAAAATATATAAAGAATTTTCAAAACTGAATTATAGGGAAAAAGTAGTTTAGAAAAATATGGGTAAAAGATCTGAAAAGACACTTTACTAAAGACAAAGCCCATAAGCTTTATAATACATGAAGATTTGAAATGTATGACAACAACAGCACAGTACAATTGGGGGTGAAGGAAAGAGAAGTATAAACTGTGGTTAGGTTCTTACACTATAAATGAAAAGTTACAATGTTTTTAATAGCAGGCTGTGAAAAGTTAAAGATGCATATTCTAAACAATGGACCAGTCATGGAAAAGACTAATAAAATTGTGAATCCTCTAGCTAAACTAACAAGAAAAGCAGAGAAAAGACAGGCACGATTTTACCAGCATTGGGAAAGATAAAAGGGGTCATTCGTACAGATCATACAGGCAATAAAAAGATACTAAGGGAAGTATCAGAAATAACAATATGCTGATACGTTCAACAACTTAGATGAAATGCGCAAATTCCTTGAAAGACAAGACTACAAAACTTCACTTAAAAATAATTACATAACCTGCTAGCCTTATTTATATCTGTTAAATTACATTTGTAATTTTTAAAAAAGCTACCCATACACTCTCATACATGCACACGCCAGGCCTAGATGGCTTCACTAGTGAACCCGACCAAACATTTAAGGAATAAATAAAATCAGTGCTTCACAAACTCAGAAAACAGAAGAGCACTGAACACTTCCCAACTCACTTTATGAGGCCAGCATTAACTCTGATACTAAAACCAAGCAAAGAACTACAAGAAAGTACAGAATTATAGCATCAAATACAGATGCAAACATCCTTAAAAGAATGTAAGTTAATCAAACCCAGCAATATGTAAAAAGGATAATACATAATGATCAAGTGGGATGAATTCCAGAAATGAAATACTGGCTCAACATTTGAAAATCAGAATGAAAGAGGCCATATACAAAAACTACATAGTATATGATTCAATTTATAAGAAATTCTAAACCAGAAAAAACTTTTTTAATTTCAAAGCTTATAGGGTGGGGGATGGTGACTTACGGAAGGAAGGAAATGCTCTAGATCTTTGGGGGATGAAAATATTATATATTGACTGTGGTGTAGGAATTAATATAGGTGCTTATATGTGCCACAGTTTATGTAACTGTACAACTAAAATAGGTACATTTTATTAGATATAAATTATACCTCAATAAAGTTAATATTAAAAAATGGGATATAAATCTGTATCTCAGAATTACTGTGATTAAATGAGATATAATGTATATAAATAAACCTAACTCTTTATAAAATAAATGCTCAGTTAGTTTAGCAGCTTATCAGTCATATTTTAATAAATTATAATCAGCATCAAAGCCAGATTTATTCATTTATTTTTATGTATGTATTCAGCTATAACTAGGCTCACTTTAATATTAACTGCTATTCTTAAAATTTTTTCAAACATTCCATGAATTCCAAGAAAATAAAATACTCTGAAACACCAGAACAAAGGAATCCTCAAAATCTAAGGCAAAGATAATGTCTAATCCACAAAATTAACACTTCTTACTTGCCTTTCAATGAGCATTTTTTTAGAACATTCACTAAATCGAAGGTGACCGGCCTCCTTAATTAGCCTCTAAAAATACCTTGAATACTACATAATAATCTTTAAGTAAATGAATCCTTTGAAAAGATAAAAATAAAGTAAAATGAACTATGCTACCAAGGAAATTATAATGCCTCTCAGCATGATGCAAAACACTAAGTCCGCTGACAGAGTGTCCAACTTTTTACTTAACTGTTACAAATCACAGGAAAAATTGTCAACTCCTGCTCTCCCTGCAGATGACCTGGGAGACGAGAAGAATGGTGGCCAAAGAGCCCCTGAGAGCACATCCATGATTAGAGCGCAGATTTGTGAGTGCAAATGAAGAACCCAATGTGACAAAACAAAATGAGCTGTTATTACTCCTTGGTCGGTCCAACTGAAGCCAAAACAGTGTGAACAAAAGCAGAAACAGAAAAAGCAGGGAATTTGACAAGTACAACTTGCAAATCACTTGTGTGACTTGGATGGTGTGTCCCCAGCTGAGCTCCCACGCAGGAGGGGGAATGAGAGGCCGAAATGGCAGGCAGTGGATGTTAGGCGAAGCGACTCAGTAAATGATGAAGGTAAGGGAGAAAGGGTTAAGCAAAACAATCAGTCGGTTAACATTTTCCAAACAGATCATTTATTTTAAACAACACAAGGAATTTTTCATAAAATAACACTGCCATCCCAACAAAACTGCCAACAACTACAGCCGCAGCAGCCAGCTTTTGAACTACCGGCCAAAGTTCAAAATAAAAGGTATCATAATCCACCAAACAAGGTGCAAAATTCTTATTTGATAAGAGTAGCTCAAAAGAACTTCAATATCTCTTTCAGCTGATGCAACAATCTTCTCCACTGGGCTCTTCGGGTGCTACCAGTGTGGCGTTCGGTCTGCCTGCCAGCCATCAGTGTCGAGCCCTTGAGTGTGTCTACACAGAGCTGCTGAGTAAGTTTTTTAGAGGACAAAGAGGGATCGGAGTTTACTACACTGACTGGCTAAGACGGAGCACTGGGTAAGAGTGCTGAGACGCAAGAAGCACTGCGCTAATGCGTGCACACGCACACAGAGCAGCCAAATCACTTGGGAGGATCAAACTGAAAGTGATTTCAAGATTCGGTAAAGCAGAAGTTCTTGAACACTATTTACATGTCTTTGTATATGTTTGACCATCATTCAATTGAATGGTGCATTCTATTTAAATAGCATTTCAAAAATAGCTTTCATTTTGTTGTAATCATTCTCAAAAAAAATTTAAATTCAGTGATCTATCATCAGAGCTTCGGAAATGAACGGTAATTGTACACTGCTCTTCTGAGAACATGGGAGAGAATGCATTACCCAAATCATAACCTTTTTTTTTTCAGTTTTTCCTCTGAATGAAGGCTTTTCCTCTGGAATAGTCAACTTCAGAACCTTTGGAGGTAATTTTTTGGTATGACTTCTTCAGTCTGTTACAAATGGCTTTGAAATATTCATCATTCCTCTCAGATGATAAAATGTTATTGTATCTATTGTTAAAGACAAAGTGAAAAATGCCTGTAGTTTCTTTTGGAAGCTCTCTAGAAATAATTCCTGGGACACTGGAATAGAAGCCTCTCTGGGTCCCTGCCCAAGTCCATGCTGACCTTATGCTGAACTGGCCTCTAGTAACCAGGCTGATACCCCGAACTCCTGGATCACAAGTGGACACTCAGCTCAAGCTGCCAATCAGACCAGACCCCCTCTCCCAGCAATTTAGATTCCAAGACCACAGGCAATCTCTGGTGGCCTTGAACTGAGTCACCACTTAAAGGACTCAGGAAATCGGGGTGGGGTGTGCGGAATAAAGTGAATATAATGACAGTAGAATAAGATGGAGGAGAAAGACGCAGACAAACAAGGACACAGACACTGACTGGCTTCTATGGTGTCTTCCATCCAGAGTCCCTGATTCCAGTGTCTATGAGGAATGGCTACACTTCCCACCCTTGGGCACCATGGGGTTCGCTTAATTTCTTATAAAGACAAACAAAAACCTCTTTAATTTATGTTTGTTCCAATGGGTTTCTCATAACCAAACAGTCCCTGATTAAAGTAAATAGTTAGTATAAAAAACAGAATTTTTAAACAAAAGATCATTTTAATTTTGAAACCTAGGTTAGCAAACCATTTGCTTTACCAGCTACAGACTTGCTTGATATAACTTACAGTCTTTCAATAACCTCTCTTTATAGTTACATAGTGTTATCCAACAAATTCGTACTATTGAGAATACTTCAGAGTTCTGAACCTCATCAAACCTCATCACTGACAGATCTAAAGAGTGAACATGGTTCATTTGTCCCACAAACACACATAGGGCCCCTCTGGATGCAGCGCATATCTTAACTGTGCTAGGGACTGAAGATATAATTTAATAAACAAAACAGTCTCCTTCTCTAACTTCATTGAGTTTAAAGGTAGGAAATTTAACAGAGACTGGAAGTACAATAAGAGCAAAACAGCCTATTCCCTGCCCTAGTTCAACAGGTACACAAAAACACAAACACAGTTTCCTCAAGAATTAAGTGCTATAGCCCTGACTGGTGTGGCTCAGTGGATTGAGTGCTGGCCTGAGAACAGAATGGTCACCAGTTCAGTTCCCAGTCAGGGCACGTGCCTGGGTTGTGGGCCAGGTCCCCAGTTGGGGAACATGGGAGAAGCAACTGATTGATGTATCTCTCGCATATCATGTTTCTTTCCCTCTTGTTCTCCCTCCCTTCCCTTCTCTCTGAAAATAAATTATATAAAATCTTAAAAAAAGAATTAAGTGCTGTACATCATGATGAGTAGTTATTTTTACAAATGTGCATTTATACAAAGCTCAGCGATCTTCCTCTGTGAATTTTGCCATAACAGGTAAATTTTCACTCATTTTAGTGGCACCATCCTAGACCTTAACATACATTTTATTTAAATCAACCTGGATCATTGAATTTGCACTTTTTCAATCTTCTTTAAGTAAGTACCAGTTGTCTCTTCTAGAATCATGAAATTCAAGGACTTCTCTTAAATTCGAAAATCCTTTGATGATTTTCCGTAAGACTCTTACACAAATTAGTAACTCGAACTTCACTGTGCCGACACTGAGGAACTGTCTCTTTCCATTGAAAGAGCTGAGCAACGACATCATTCCTGAGGTACTGCAATTTACTGGTCCTTTCTATTTCAATTATTTCATTTTGAATGTGGGTAATTTTGTAGGAATCAATTCATGAATTCGTGGGTAGAAACATACTCTCCCCTTTGTCTTTCAGTCTCACTATCTTACCTGCCCAAAAGTTCCTTTATGCACAGACGAAACATTTGTAGAACTGTTTCCTAATATATAAAATATTCTGAAATATAAAGTTGAGTTACATGCTATTTTCACGAATCTGCTTTGAACAAGTAGAGTAAAATATATAAAGACAAATTTGATACAGACTCCAAATCTGTACAGTACTGTATGTCCTTCCTGTTTTCTGAACTGTTAAGAGCAATGTTCCAATTACAAATTCCTTGTATAATAAATAACTTCTAAAAACTGAATTTCTGTTGGCAAAAGACTGACACAACTAACAGAATGTCACATTCTCTATAATGGTATAATTCAACTAACAAAAATCCCTACGCTAAGACTCATTAATTTATGCATGAATTCATTTCATTTCTTCAACAAATACTTAATTGAATATCTTAACTGTGCTAGGGACTGAAGATATAATTTAATAAACAAAACAGTCTCCTTCTCTAACTTCATTGAGTTTAAAGGTAGGAAATTTAATTACCATAGCTCCAAATAGTTTGAATTCAGCCTTGGTTGAAATTATAAATCAAACCATACAATGGGATTTAATGAAAAACTTAATAAACTTGTATACTATGATTAATGCAAGACCCAACCTCCCATTAAATGATTAAGTGAAGAAACAGTAAGATAAAAATCCTAAACAACGGGGGAATGAAGAGAAAGAGGAGAGAGTAGCAATCGGTAGATGAGACATTTCAACAAATTCCTGGAAGGCAGAATGCAGACGGAGCACGGCACTTGATGAGACGGGGCAGGGAGAGCTCGGGCTGCAGTAATGTGAGGGAGAGGCTGCTGATAAGGAGGAAGCCATCTGTCCTGGTAAGTCCATAAAAACTTGCAGTCATCCGGGGTAAGGAAAGGTAAGAATGAGGCACAAGGCTACGAACAGGGAAATTTATAATTAAAAGCTCCATAGGGAATAATCTATTTACTGTCTACATAAGAAACAGCCAAACCTGTAGAGAATTTTTATGAGTTTATTTGAGCTAAAGTGACAACATATGCCAGGGAGCAAGAACTCAAATGCTTCTGCAGAATAATGGTTTTGCAGCCTCTTCATGCATTTGAAATTAAGGAGGGTACATAAGGAAGACTGAAGAAAGCAAGAAGAGGATTGGGTTACAGGATACTTAATAAAATTATGTGCTCTCTTGAGGGTTAATACCCCATTAGAGGTATTTCAAAGGTGTGTTAACCTAGATGCACAAGAACAACAGACAAGGCTGGCTTAAAACCTTTCAATAAAGAAATTATAGGCCTAAATGGCACTTTAGACTAGATTACTCTAATTAATATTTTTAGAGCATTTCACCCCAAAGCTGCAGAATATACATTCTTTTCAAGTGCACATGGAACCAGCATTATTTACAAAAGCCAAGATATGGAAGCAACCAAAGTGCCCATCAATGGATGATAAAGGAGAGGCGGTACATATATATTAGATCACAGTGGAATATTACTCAGCCGTGAAAATGAATGAACTCTAACCATTTGTGACAACATGAGAGTGTTATAGGCTTGGGGCATGACTAAGTTAAGTAAGTCAAACAGAGTACTACAAATACCATATGATCTCACTTATATGTGAACAAAATAAATGAACAAACAAAACAGAAACAGAGTCACAGATTCACAGAAAAGACTGATAAAAGGGAGAAAGGTTGAGGAGCTGGGTGAAAAAGGTAAAGGGATTAAGAAGTGCCAATTGGTAGTTACAAAATAGTCATGGGAATGTCAAGTACAGCATAGGGCAAGTAGTCAATAACTATGTTCAAAATAGTTGTAATAACCATGTACGGTGCCAGGTGGGTACTAGACTTGGGGAGGAATCACTGCAAAAATTGTATAAATGTCTAAGCACAATTCTGTACCCCTGAAACTAATATAAAAAAATAGTGTATGTCAATTATAACTGAAATTTTTTAAAAAATAATTGAAACAAAGAAATTATAGGCCTGCCCAGTTAGGAATTTATGATCAGATCATCCTATGGAAGTTACTTTCCATAGTGTGGAATCAGTTTTTTTTCATCCATAATACCCATTCACCCCCCAAAATGTCATGGTGGCCAGATGTGTAACCCCAGAAAAAAAATACAGAGGATTCTCTAAAGAAATAGAACAAACTCCTTGAGGGAAAACTACAACGGTTAAGCTCTAAACTGTGACACATAGGGGTCCCTCGTACTCACAGCTAGCCCACCCTTAGCCCATATACTCAGTAAGCCTGGCCCATACAGAAGTCCCGGTCAGAGTTTTATTGTCTGTCTTAAATATAAATGGGCAAGCCAAAACCACCTTTTATTTGAGGAAAGGCTACAGAATAACAGAGAGAAAGAAAGATGATAAAAAAAAAACAAAAATATAACCCAAGGGGAAAATTAAGATAATTCAGAAAACAGAAAAAAAAATCTATATCCTTTGCAAACTTTTAAGATACTATATTCATAAAATAAGAACAAGATGTTGTGGAAAAGAAACAGAGAGCAAGAGCAAGAAAGAGCTCTTGGAAATTCAGATGCCTAATTATGACTGAGGTAATAAAAAAGTATGAGAAGAGCTACAAGAAAGGTGGGAGCAGGAAAGGCGGAAGGGCGGGCAGAGATGTAGAATTCCAGCAAGTTATTTGAGACTACGTTCCAGCAAGATAAAGGGTTAACCTACTTACCAAGCTACAATTCTACAAAACATTTCTCAATACACAGATTCTACAAAACAAGGTCAAATCCAAGAGAATAACAAAGGAAATCCCATAGTGATAACTGTGCAGGAGCTGGCCTGCAGAGCAATAATCATTCAAGCAATTTATAAACAAAGACCAGAAGACAATTACAGATTTAGAATGTATAGTAAGTTACCAATCTTGACAATGCAAAAGGAAAACAATAGGAAACAAAAGTCAGGAGGTGAAGGGAGAGGGATGGAAGGAAGAGCAGGGGCTAAAATCTTCATCTGATAAAATGGAGGGCCGAAAGACACTATGGTTAACGGCAAACTAAAGAAAAGCATACTCAGTGTTCATCGTCATTGCATAGAGATTGTGCTTAAGTACAACAGTGCTAACTCTGCCAGGCACTCACTAAGAATTTTACGTGCTGTTCATTTAGCTGTACAACACAGTGCTTAAAATGATCCTTTAAAAAAATGTTCTAAAGCTACAGGACAACCAACACAGGAACCAATACTGGTGATACAGTTACAATAAAGAGGAGGAGAAGAGAGATAAAGGATGCAGTGAAAACAGGCTGATGCTTCATGTTATCAGAGCAGGAACTCAAAAGATACTCAAACTAATACCTCAAATCGGTCAGTCAAGAAACAGAAGCATAAACATAGTACTTAAATATAGGGATGGTTTGCAGAATAACTAAACACTCAAACAATTTCTATAATCTACATTTTCAGTAAAATAGTCATCATTTACTTACATTTTAATGTCTCTCCAGCATAGGGTATGTGCAGTTTAAATCGGTCACAGTTGGGTCCAGGAGTCAATGAAGTGCAGCTTTTAAAAAAAGGAAAAGATTTTTTTTTAATCTTACATATTTAAGATATTTAATAGAGTAAATAAAAAGTGATCTTATAAATAGAAGATTAAAACCTGGCTTATAGAACAAAATAAAAGCCCATAGTGGTCATGAAGGCTAAGATAGTAAGACTTGCCCTAAAACAAATAATTCATTTATCTCGCCTTCTAAGAACACACACCAACACTGCTTCAACTATTTCTCTCCAAAGAGCATATCCCTCTTTCCATATAGGTATACCATCCAAAAGAGGTCTGCAGTCTTTGATGCCAAGGATGGTAAAACCAGAGTAATGTTATGGTCATACTTTAAATACAGGCGACTAGCTTTCACTCAGTTAGTATTAAAAAGAGCCCACTTCTGGCCTTTTTCTGGTACCAGAGGGTTTTCTCTCCTTCCCTGAAGGCTCGCACGGTGCTTCCTCTAGAGTTGGCGCCCGCGGCTTACCTCTGCAGGAGAGCACAGTGCACTGCGCTCAGGCTCAGATACGATACAAACTTAAAAGGGTGGCGAGTTAGTCACCCAGGTCTTGATGGCTTGGTATTTTTTTTTAATCTATTACTTCACAAAGTTATACAATGTCCTTTGTTCTTTATACAGATTTACTTTCATGAGATATCTTTCATGATCTTACAAGTCATAACTTAACTGTTTAACAGCAGTATTGACTTCAGAAACTAATAAAATATTGATATGAAGATTGAGGAAGTTTCTAAATGTCTTCATTTGGTTTTCTAAAGTGAGGTTTTTAATTTATAAAATAAAGCAAGAAGGCTAATTTTCTTTCATAATTCCAAAACTTGCAATGAAACATTTCTGAAACAGAGCCTACGAAAGTAGCTGACAGAAAGGAAGCACTGCTGGGGAAAAGGCTTGACTTCCCAAGGCAGCCACTTGGAAGGGCAACGGCCATTTGGGAAAAAAATTGAGAAATGCTGGCTTTAAAAATATCTAACTCAGACCTCACATTAAATTTACTATTTTCCCCCAAAACAATTTGAATGTGAAAAAGAAAAGAGCAAGACAGAAACATTAACTCAGATGTATGTAATGTAAGTCACTAGGCTGGCTGTTCCTCTTGATCTTTACCAGCCAACAGAAACACCCGTTCATAAACTACACAGCAAAGTTGCACTAGGAATTGCATACTAATGTATTTTAGCTTTTCACACGTTTTAAGAACATATTCTCCTTTACCTATCAATATTAAACATTCTGCAGAGACATTTTATTAAGCAAAATATTTCCTCTATAGTATAATCTTGTCTAGCCCATAGCATAGTAGTTATTTGAAAACACAGAAAACAATTATGGCACTACAAAATGTAAAGTATAATCTAATGACAGAAATGACCCTACAAGAAAGTGAGAATTTTTTCTCATATTCAATCAATGCTTTATTATATAATTTTAATTAAAAAAAATATCATAATCAAGTATCTTTTCGGAATTGAAGATCAAATTATTTATCTCTTAAGTTATTAATAGTACAGATAAGCCCTGGCTGGCGTAGCTCAGTGGATTGAGCGTGGGCCTGCGAACCAAAGGATCGCGGTTCAATTCCCAGTCAGGGCACATGCCTGGGTTGCAGGCCAGTTCCCAGCAGGGGATGCACGAGAGGCAACCATACATTGATATGTCTCTCCCTCTCTCCTTCCCTTCCCCTCTAAAGATAAATAAATAAAAATTTTAAAAAATTTAAAAAAATAGTACAGATAATCCTCAAGATTAATCGGATTGTAGTTTGTTTGAATAAGTCATCGTTCTTCAGTGTGAAATTAGTTTCTGAACTGTTACTTTCACTGTTGAGCCGCATTTTATACTCTTTATTTTAGGCTTTAACCAGGCCTAGGAAAGTGTTCTGGTGCTGTGTCCCTTCACCCTCCTGTCTTACTATTTGTAATGCTGGTTCCAGCCACCCCAGGGTGTAAAAGGGTACATCTCTCCCTCTGAGTGACTCATTCATTGATTTTTTTTCACTTCGATAAAATTTACTGAGCATTGTCCTAATTGTCAGGAATACAGGGAGGATAAGACAGACAAGATCTACAGTCTCATGGAACTGTAGTTCTGGCAAGGGAAGAAACAAACAATACACAAGAGACAAATAAATAAAGATGGTTTAAGATTGCTAAATGCTATGAAGAAAATAAAACACGGTGCTGCAATAAAACAGGAGCTACACGGAGTGATTGGGGAAAACCTCTGAGGAGGCAAAATCCAAAACCCCGAATAACACAGAAGGGCCAACCAACCATGTTCTCAGGAAGAACATTCCAGGCAGAGGAAAAGGCTGGTGCAAAGGCGTGAAGGCAGGATCTAGCTCTATATTCAGGGAAAGAAATCTTGATCTGTCTGGGGAATGGGGCTAGAACAGAGTGAATGAGGAAGAGAACAGCAAAGGATTAGGACAAGTGGTAAGGAAGGGACATACCTGCAGAGCCTTGTAGGTACTGGCAATTATCCCAAGTGCAAAGGTTTTAAGGATAGTAATCTTATCTGCTTCGATGCTTTTGAGGGATCACTCTGTCTACTCTGAGGGAAAGGGACTATAAAGAGTTAAATGGAAATGGGGAGATCAGACAGGAGTCCATTTCAGGTAAGAAAGACGATGGATGCTTTGACTAGGGGAACAGCAGTGGTGACAGAGACAAGTACATTTACTCAATAGAGTGACGGGGTAGGGGGGATGGGGGGTTAGAGGGGTAAGTTTAGGGACAAGGGAAATCAGAAGTGTAAAGCAGCAATCTTCAACCTTTTTCATCTCATGTCACTCATAAACTAATTACTAAAATCTGCAGCACACCAAAAATATATTTTCTGCCAATCTGAAAAAAAAAGTATAATTTTGATCCATTCATACCAGATGGCTATTGTGTTGGCTGTTGTCACTTTTTTATTTGACAACCTAAGGGAAAAGAGGTCAGTGCCCTGACTAGTCAGGTATTGCATGTTTTAAAAATTCTTGCCTGGTAGATCTACCAAGTAGGTAGATCAGTTGGTTAAAGCATCAAAATGACACACCAAGGTTGGTTTGATCCCCCGGACACATAAAATAATCAACCAATGGATGCATGAATAACTGGAACAACAAATAAATGCGCATGTGCTCGCACTCTTGCACTCTCTCCACCCACTGCCCTCTCTTCCCTCCTCCCCCTCTCCCTGTCTTAAAGAAAAAAGAAAGAAGAAAAAATTCTTGTGGCACACAAGTTGAAAATCGCTGGTATAAAGTGTGAGATGATAACCAAATCTTATATGGAAACAGAGCCAGATTAATGGTGGGCTAGCCAAAATTTACCTTAGAGAGTGTGTTATACGTTGTTGGTAAGATCACTCACTTGGAGTAGGGATGGGGATGAAGGTAATACTCCCCAAAGAGCATAACCAAATTAAAATATTAAAATTAGAAGAATTACAAATTTGGGACCAAGAGCTAAACTGTTCAAGGCAACAGAGGAAAGGCCAAACTTCCTTCAGCAGGACTCTCTCCCCTACAGAGCACCAGCCTCTGCTCCAATAAAATACTGAGCAAATTATTTAAAAGATCTGGTAAGCTCTATCTTCCATAGTACATAGAACAAGTAGGTTTATGGGGGGAAAGTCAATGTCGTGGTACCTAAAGGTTCGTTTAAAATTAAACTAAAATGTTTCTTCTTTAATTACCTCTATCTAAAATTGGTTTTGGTCATGTTATTTAACTTACTGTGAAATCTCAAATCACACTGATGGAGGGCATAACTTTTTCTGTTAACCAAAAAAGGGCATGGGTTAAAAAAAGACTGAAAAACACACACAAATAGTGTGGTGTGCATTCATGGAAAAGATGATCTATGTATGTACATTCTTGTGTACATAAACAGGTTTCAGAAGAATCACCAAAATGTAGCGGGATTTGGGGTGATTTTTACAACTTTCTCTAATTGCCTTTCTACATTGTTTTGATTTTCATAATTAACAAACTATTTTGTAATTATATAAATATTTAAAAGTGAAATACATCCTTTTTATATTTGACTAAGGAAACGTGGCTATGACTGCTTGGTTTATCTTTCTCCAGAAGTGCTCCACTCCTTTGCAGAAGGAAAGAATGCAGGTAACTTACTGATAAAGAGCCTTTAAGGAAAGTATGTGAAAGTCTTTACATTGTGGTATCAGAAACTTCACATCTCTAGCATTCATGGTGTCCCCCAGTTTCTCTATGTCAGAATCCTGGCAATGGCTGGGCTGGGCAGTGTGGTGTGAAGCCTCCTGTGAAGTTGCCCTCAGATGTCGGTAACAGGTAACTAACAGAATGGGAAAGTTCACTCATCTAGAGAGTCATTTCCTTATACAAGTATGAAAACGCTACTAAGTAAAAAGTTACTAACTTCAGTAAAACTTTATCTGTATTGTGGCAACTCATCCTACTCATCCTACCATATAGTTAGGTCTGTGGCTTAAAAAGCCAGTATTACAAATTGTGTAACTTTTAATAATCAGTTTTCAATGATTTAAAATTGCTGGTAATTAAAATGTGATTTCAAATTTGCCCCTCTACTGTTTGCTGAGTGCTTACTATGTGTCAGGCACTATGCTAGGTGCTGAGACTACAGCAATGACAAGAACGAAAAACATATCTTGACATTACAATGAAAAAGATTTTTGGATGAAGAACTGTTCTCTAAAAAATTATCTTTTACTAAATTCTAATTGCCTCAATATACTGTAAATGTACTATTTTAAAGTGGGAGAACAAAAGGAGCTGTCACTATAGATCATCCAAAATGGAAAGTATCAAGTGGAAAATATTTTAAAGATTTTATTTATTTATTTTTAGAGAGAGGAGAAGGGAAGGAGAAAGAGAGAAAGAAACATCAGTGTGTGGTTGCCTCTCACATAGCCTCCACTGGGGACCTGGCCCGCAACCCAGGCATGTGCCCTGACTGGGAATCGA
Source organism: Carollia perspicillata (assembly GCA_004027735.1). Classification (NCBI taxonomy): domain Eukaryota; kingdom Metazoa; phylum Chordata; class Mammalia; order Chiroptera; family Phyllostomidae; genus Carollia; species Carollia perspicillata. The sequence continues at coordinate 9,032 of PVKM010008900.1, read as the reverse complement.
ACTGGCGACCTTTTGGTTCACAGCCCGCACTCAATCCACTGAGCTACACCAGCCAGGGCTAGTGGAAATTCTTGATAGCATCAAATCAGGTAGTTTAGCCTCCCACTTCACAACAAAAACTGCAACTCACCATTGATAAAATAAAATGCTAACCTCACATACTCTCATCCATTTGGTTTCTTACCTCACATCTAATCATACGACTGCGAACATTATTACCTATCTTGTAACTGTAGTCTGTTTTCCCAACCAGATCATAAGATTCTTGGTGCCAAGAACTATTTTATACTTTTTTAAATGTCTTAGTACAGCATTTAGCGAGTGCTAAGCACTCGGCACTGATGAAATTTTAGTGTATATTTATAATTATAAACTAAACCTAAAAGTGTCATTTTACAGATGACGACAGCAAAGCACAGAGAGTCTCACAGGCACTCGGTGAGAACACTGGGACTGGAAATCACTTCCAGGGCTCGGGCCACATCTTAGTGCCCCGGACCCAGACATCTTTAAATCACCTTTAAATCTCCAGCATCTAGCGCCAGTGTCCAGGATGTGGATACTCCAACCACTGTGTGTGGAGATAAAGATTTGCTGAATGAATGCAAACACCCTGACTCCCAGTCCTGTGCTCTTTTTGTACCAAAAATTTATGATTTAACCACAACTGGGAAGATGCTCTCATTCTTCCCTCTGAGAAAGGTAAACGTGTAATTATTTGTGAAAGGTTGTCCCTTTGAAGAGCTGTACATGTGATCTCAAATTTAAAGTCATTAACTAAAATTACTTTCTTTTCACAATAAATAATAAACAGCTAATATTTGTTGAGCACTTGCTATGTGGCAGGCACAATTCTAAGTTCTTTAATTAAATTAAATTATTTAAGCCCTGGCTGGTATAGCTCAGTGGACTGAGTGCAGACCTGCGAACCAAACAACCACGGTTCAATTCCCAGTCAGGGCACATGCCTGGGTTGCAGGCCAGTTCCCAGCAGGGGATGCATGAGGCAACCATACATTGATATTTCTCTCCCTCCCTCCTTCCTTTCCCCTCTAAAGATAAATAAATAAAATCTTTAAAAAAATAAATTATTTAAGTCCACAGTAACCTTCAGAGATAGGTGGTATTATTACCTCCATTTAACAGATGAGGAAACTGAGGCACATAGAAGCTATGTGCTAGTAAGTGACAAAATTGGAATCCAAACCCAGGATGTCTGGCTCCGGGACCATTTCCTTAACCACTACACTAAATCATCTCTCAATAACTAAAGGTGAAACCTAGTAAAAAATGTGAATTATGATTTTTTCAATGAAAGCTATTTTATTAAGTACCTACAATAATGAAAAGTAAAAGGGAGCAAATACTGCCAAAAAAAGGTGCTC
>PVKM010008899.1:0-38243 GCA_004027735.1 Carollia perspicillata | reverse complement strand
TGACTGGTGTCATAATAAAAAAAAGAGAAAATTGGCACACAGAGACAGACCCACACAGAAGAAAGACATGCACATATGGAGTTTCCAAGTGAAAATAAAGGCAGAGATGAGGGTGATGCTTCTATAAACCAAGGACATCGAAGACTGCCAGCAACCACCAGAAGCTAGGAAAGAGACGCCAAACAGATTCTCCCTCGCAGCCCTAAAAAGGAGCTGAACCTGCCTCTTCACCTTGATCTTGAACTGTCAGCCTCCGGGACTGTGACCCTAGAGTATTTGTTGTTTAGGCCACCCAATTTGTGGTTGTTTGTTACAGTAGCCCCAGCAAACTAGTACGAATTTGTTCAGGAAACAATAGGGAAATCTCAGTGGAAGATAACAAAATTCAGCTAATAAGATAAATAAATGCAATCAGCTTAACCAAAATACTGAAACACAACAAAAATGTTCCTCACCCCAGGCCAGCAGTTCCATTCAGCGGCTTGACCACCCACATCTGCAAGGGCGAGCACTCTCCAGCCCAGCTGTTACAATTCTCTTTCCCAAAATCTGGGGTTCATTCTTGCTCATCTATTTCTATTCTTCCAGCTGAACTTTAGGGACCTGTTATTAAGGTTCTTTTAAGATATATTAAATGGTTCAAGTGGATTTTTAAGTGGCACAGAATATAAAACACAAAAATTTCTTGTTAATGATATTTCTGTGTATTCTTATAAAACCTATTGTTAATGTGAACCTAATCACTTTTCCTACAATGTCACTTGCCAGTGTAAAGGAAAATCTCAACTTTCGTGTTTTTCTAACAGTCACCCGCAGGCTCTGGAGCACCCTGCTCGAGCGCAAACCCTTAATTTTCCACTGGTTCAAGTGTCACTAAATGAGTCCTGATACCACTTTCAGTGGCATGGCAGGGAAGGCGTGTAGGGGCCCAGCGGCAATAAGGGGTTAAGGAGAGGGTTTCTCACCGCGGGAGTGGTGATAGAAACCTGGTTTCTAGCCTCAAGGCCGTTCTGGGCCCAGACTGCCTCCCAACTGCTGATTATCTGGTTGTTCCCATGTGCAGGGGGAAGCCATGGCCTTCTTTGCAGGTGCAAGGAAGTATGTGTTATGAGAACCTTGTCCTGTGGGAATTTGTAAGCTTTATCTCAAGGACATGACTGTTATACGCCCTGTAGCTCTTGAGGCGCTGTGTTTAAAAGCTTTGGTCTCCTTCAATAAACTCGCCATGACCAGCTGAGTCTTGGTCCTCTCCATTATTTTCATCCCTCACCCTGACTTACGAACACCCTAGCCGCAGCGGGCTGCGGCAAAGGCGGGTTCCCCATGCTCACAAGCAGTTCTCCAGGACACCAGCTGGGTAGCCTATACTCTCTACCTGGAGACAGCACCGGTTACACAGGATAAGATTCTGTTCTACAAGATGACTCCCCCCAACAACTGGCTATGTTCCAACAACTGGCTATGTTCCAACAACTCTCTCTTGGTTCCCATAATATACTAGAGCAGTTCACAGAACTCAGAGAAACATTTTACGTGCTAGATCACAGGTTTATTATAAAATATATATACAACTTAGGAATGGCCAGATGGAAGAGATACATAAGGTAGGGGAAAGGCAAAATCTCCCTGAGTTCACCAACTCAAAAACTTTCTGAACCCCGGCCTTTCAGGTTTTATGGAAGTTTCATTACCTAGGCATGGCTGATAAAATCATTGGCCACTGTCAAATGACCCAACCTCCAGTCCGTCTCTCCCACTCCCCTCCTAGGCTGAGGGGCGAGACTGAAAGTTCCAACCCTCCAATCCCTTGGTTGGTTCCTTTGGCAGCAAGCCCCCGTCCTTAGGTACTTTCCAAAAGTCACCTCATTGACATACAAAATATACCTCTGTAGCTTTCATCACTTGGAAAATTCCAAGAATTTTGGAGCTCTGTGTCAGAAACTGGGAGGAGGACCAAATATATTTTTCTTGCTATAAATCACAGAATCCCAGGGACCCGAGCCACTAAACCCCTTTACAGCTCAGTAAAACAAAGACAATAGTAACACCATATAAAAATATCAGAATTCAGTGAGATGATGGATGCAAAATGCTTAGTAAACGTCTTAGTAAGACCTCAGTGAGTGTCCGCTATCATTGTCACTGTCGGTAGCAATAGGAACGTACTAACTTCCTAATGAGACATTGGAACAATGGTAACTGCCATGAGAGTCTTTCTTAAAAAGAGACGAAAGCCTCCTGAAAGCCCAAAATCACTTTAAAATATCACTTAAAAATATAAATAAAAGAAGCTACACTTTATTCTCTGATTGTTACATTTTTCCCAGTAACATACTGGGACTGGCAAAATTAGGTTTATAGTTGTGAGTGAGCACACCAAACAGAGTTTATGTTTGTAACATCAGTAAAGCTGTTGTAATCGTAACCGGCAAGTCTTTCCCACTGAACAACCGCAAAGCCACCTCCCTGCCCCTGCACACGCCGTTAATAAATGAAGTGAAGCTGAGCAGCCGTGTTGTGCACATTTTTAAAAAAGAAGAAAATGGATGAATAGGACCCTCAAAATATTTATCTTAAAAAGTCCCTTAACCATTCTCGGCAGATTATCTTAACTTCACATAAAAGGTAACAATTCAAGAGAGTAATTATTTTAGCCCATTACTGTTATCCTTTTCTCATTGAAATTACTTTCTTCAAGTAAAGAAGTGTTCTAGGTAAGAAGATACAAAAGAATGTAACTCTGCATTACATTTCAGTAATCATAGCCTCCCTAATTAAGACCATTTTTTCCTCAAATCTAAATAACATATAATAAACAGCAAAATCAAATGTGATTTAACAAAATATATGTGATCTGGAATTCTGTCCTAATATGGTTTATTTTAAATTATCCCTATAAGCTAGGGATGTGATTTAGTTATGTTACAAATATTTATAAATACATAACTTGTATGATACTGTCTCAAAAGATGTCTTTGCCAGTATCTCTCCAAAGTCCTCAACTCTCCCAAGGTTGGGCATTCCTGCAGACCTAGGTGCCCAGCTTCCAATATGCATAACAAACACATTTATACTGAGAGTTTTTGTCGGTATGTAAAATCAGTTTTGCTTACACTTCCATATTAAATAAGATACAGTCTAAAGTGTAACCAACAGTAGTTAACAGTAATGCCTACTTTTGTACATCACCATGGAAAAAACTCTCAAAAAACAGAAAATTACTATTATACTAATAAGCTTGATCACTTTGCAAAATATTTTCTGCTGCAGGGAAATGAATTTTCAGTCTAAACTTTTACTAATACACAAGAAGACACACTTGCCTAATTGAACAGAAGAATTTAATTAGATACCTACTTCTACAGCTATCTAATCTATATTCACCAAATAAGTCACTTTCTGACTTAAAAGGCTTGATACTGATCTATCAATATCCTAGACAATAATGAAAATAACAATAATAAGATTTCCATTTATTAGATTAAGAAATTGAGGTCCATAGAGGTTTTTTCCAAGATTAAGCACTGAGTTAGTGGTAGAGTGGGAAATTAAAACCACAGTCACTGCACTGCATTTTCTCCCCTGATGGCCGATTTATCTATATTTTAAAACAGACCACAGAAAGTGGAGATTCAAAGGCAATAAAGAACCTAGGAATCTATCAGTCACTTATCATTGCAAGTTTACTCCTCATAAAAAACTAGTCTGTATTTAAAGTCATAAGAACAACTACACTTTAATAAAGAATAAGAAGAAAAGAACATTTTTAATTAAATTTATGCTGGAGTCATGTAAAATCCAGTGAAAGGAAAACATTTTTGCAGCTTATATGTCTCATCAATTATAAACTGGGTTTAATTTGAACTTTCTGCATGCAAATTTTAGCTTTTGCCAAGAGCTATAATATTTTCCATGATTAGGAAACTATTTTTGGTGAAAAATGTAGCTCACAACATTGACATTTATGCTCTTGTGTGAATAAGGGAATAAATAAATCACCCTATTTCCTATACATTTTTAAGCAGCACAGAAGTGATTTATAATTATTACTAAATAAACAAAAAAAATATCGAGTTTTGCATCAGATCATTCCAGCAATTGGAAATTGACCCACTTGCTGGCTAAAATGGTTTACATTTTTAGTAAGAATTAGATATTCTTCTCCCGAAAAATCAATTTCATGATCTAATCTTAGGGGATTCTCCTAGGTCACTGTGTGGAGACTTTTCCAACACTGGCCTTCAGGAAAAACTTGGAGTTGAAATTTTCTATTAATATGGAGACACTTCAAGCTCAAATAGTGAAAATGTTTCCATCACCGTTAAGTATGCAATACTTCAATTTGCACCCACTGAAGAAAGGGTAGGGTGAGGGATACCCTACCAATCCCCCACCACCATTAATAAAAGAAGCTCTGCTTGCATTTTTTGTCTATATTGGAGCTAAAAATATGACTTAATTTTTAAAAATTGGGTTCTGCTGAGTTAAACGATTGAAAATTCCAATTTATAGAAAAGGAAAAAAGCAAACTATTGATTTTCAAGCATTCAGTTATCCAATACATATTTATTAAACATATGTTAGGCACTGAAAAACCATACATAGTTAACAAGATAAAATTTTTGCCCTCGCAAAACTTCCAACTGAATAAGTAGACACTGTTATATAAATCACAAAATATATAATACAATAGAATATAAGCGCTACAGAAAAAAACAAAGAACATGCTATGGGGTCCGATGGTTAGTTACTTTTAATAAGATCATCAGGGAAATGTCTATCTCTGACATGAGGCAGCATTTGAACATATTCCTGAAATACTGGAGAGTGAAAAGTATTTCAGATAAAGGGAATAATAATTTGAAGTTTCTGATTGGGCAATGGGATCTAGGGTATATGAGGAAAAATGGCCCTGAAAATGTAAAGAATTAATGGGTTGAGGATTCCAGGAGAAGCAGAGTGAATTGTTGGAGCAGAAGTGAAAGAGTGAGCCTGTGAGTATAGATGCTGCCATCAAGGGGGGAATGCTCGAAATGAAGACATCTCCAGGTTATCGGAAATGACAATGTTCAGGATACGACCATGGACAGTATACAGGCAATAAAAAAACTGTTGAATGAGGCAAGTGGACTTAAATCTCAGATCTATATATCGAACAATAAAGATATTATTTTTATTGATACAATGCCTCTCCTCAAAGTATTGAGTTCACCAAGCCTCATTCTTAGGTCTTGCAGCCCATGGTTCAGAACTTGGACCACAGGACATTGTGATGCAGCTTTTCCTGAGGGTGGGGTGGGGTGGGGTGGGAAAGAAAAGTGCGTAAGCAAATAGTCAATCTCAGGGAACACGAACATGTTTCAGAATCTGCCACATTTTTACATCCAGCAAATAGTAAAATTGAGGATCTGTTCCAAGAGTGTCAGATTTTGTGTATCTGTTGTCAAACATATCAGTCACTGATGACACACGATAAAAAAAAAACTACAAGTAAATGATCACAGAAAAAGAAAATACACCGATCCTCACTCTTGGATGAAGGTTGATTTATTTTGATCAATACAATGCTGTGTGATAGGTGACATGTTATTTTGTCCTGAGCTTAGAGAGTGAATCTTAGGATGTTGAGCTCAGATGTGAAGTGTGTCACAAGTACCACAAAAATGTCACTACAAATTTCATGGAAGTATTAAAGCTTACTATTAATAAGTTCTTTTTCCTTCAAAAAATATAGTGGAATCACAGTTTATATATCAAAAGAATTCCCATGTATTGTTTTTCTGCAGTGCTTTACCGGGAGAGAATGAATGGGTTAGCATTAAATTAGTAATTCACACAGCTCACGTGAACACAGTCACGTATACATTACCCTTTCTGCACGGTGGTGGCAAAAGTTTAAGAAATACCAGTTTAGATAAGTAACTGCATAGACTTGCAGACATCGGTATGAACTATTTTCGGGCCGACCCTGATTTAACTTCGCTCATCATCACCAGGACCCAATCAACACTTTCTGAGCTCTCAAATTGTAAACACTGAGAAACTTGACTACTAGCCCAGGTAACAGGTGGATTCTGTAGGCACCACCTTCAACAAGATTTACAGGAAGTCCACAGGGCAGCATGTATTCTCGCCATGACTGTCACGCCTCTCATCTCCCAGCACAACTGTTACTTTTCTTAAGCATAACAAACTGCTTAAGAAAAAAACTGTAAACGAAGAAAATTCGATTTGATTGTTGGCCTTTCTCAGTAGACAGTCAAGCCTATGCAAGTCCATACTACCAAAACCCCAAGCACCCAGTGCATCTCTCGCCTTGAGTCTTTGCTGCATTTACATGTGTACGTTCCCTAATCTGATTCACACTCACACCTGTCCCAAATTCTTCCATTCTACCTCCCCAAACTCTCTATGTGTTATTAGCAAATTCTTCCTGTGTCCTTAACTTTTTCTCTGTATGTTTGGTTTATTTTTTAGCTCTAACTAAAACTTGGCAGTATCTTGAAAGACACTTATTGGCCTGCAGCTCTCTCAAGGGTGGATGACTTTTCTTTTACACGCCACAACATACAAGCTTGAAAGCATCATCCATGTTGTTTAAAGCTACTTATAGATTAAGTAGCATTGCTACCAACTTTCTGAACATCCCAGCTGCCTGGATAACTGCAAATGAATTAAATTTCCTCATCTTTGTGGAATTCATCTGTTGTTGCCTCTTTGGCATTGCATTTCATTAAATGACGTCTCATGGATGATCCCAAAACACTAATCTCCTTTCTAACACTGGTCATCCTTCTTGGTGATTTCAATGTCCACACTGATAAGCCCTCAAAACCCTTGAGAGGTCTTGAGCTCCTGAGCTCTAGCGATCTTTTCCACTGTCCTCATCCAGTCCACGGTCATGCCCCAGAAACTGTCATTTGCTGCACCACCAGGACGTGTCTTCACTTCCAGCATCCCCCTCATTGAGGGCAGCATCCTATCTTCACGGTCTTGTTCGTATACTTTTTCTGCTCCAACACACTTCACCCTCCTCTTCCCTGGGGTCCCCAACCCATCAATCCTATAGATTTCCATGACCGCTCCTCCTCTCATACCGTAGACCCCATTGCACCCAGGTTAGGAGACGCGATGCAGTCCTGTGATCATTTAACCAGTCCCTTGCTGCTGCCTTGATTCCTTGGCACTCGATCCACCACTCCCTCCTGGTAAGGTCTGCACCCTCCTTACTCCGTGTCTGTCCCCTGCCTGCATCATTGACTTGATCATTGTGTTCACTTCATTTTATTTTTTTAAGATGTGCCTTTGAGCTCTTTATTACAGTGTTGGGGAAGAGTTGTAGATTCCCTCATTCAGCACTATTTGAAATATTTTTGCCTGGAGTTAGGGTAACACAATGCAAGCTCATTGCTCTATGAGGTTGATCCTTGGGTTATTAACATATTGTCTTTAAAAAAAGAGAATCAAACAACTACAAACTTTTTTCACTGAGGATTTTCAGCTAGCCCCCCCTTAGTCCTCTCTGGGGCTTCTAGATCATAAGACAGTATGACACACATCTGAGATAGATCTTTTTTTTCTTTTTTCTTTCTGTTGAGATACAGCTCATATACTGTAAAATGCACCTTTTCAAATGTACTACTTAGTGGTTTTTAATATATCACAGAGATGTCCAAAAACTATCACTATCTATTTCCAGGACATTTTCATTAGCTTTTTTTTCATGGTTTTGTAGGGATTCAATTTTATATATTTTTTTAATTTTTAAAGATTTTTTAATTTTTTTCCTTTCAATGTATGCCCATGCCATGAAGGGAGCTCCTGTGCTATGAGCTCCTATGCTATAATGCAATCACATTACATTTCTGACATCATTTTGTTCTCCTGCCTTCCCAAAAAGTATCTCACTCACATCTTTCTCCTCAAATCTCCAGCAAATACTTTCCCTTCTTAATCACAGCTGTACTCTCTTCTATCTCCCTTTTTAGTTCAAAACATTATTTGAGGTTGCAAAGAAAAATGAGTGCCATAATCTTGACAAAAAAGTCAGTTTCCAGACATTATTCATTTTGGGTGAATATGAAATAAATTACATAAGGTTATTAAACATAATAGTTTTAGTTTGAATATGTAACATATGATGGGAGACCCCCCAAATGGAATTTATTTATGAAAAAATGTGTATTTATTCTTACATGTTTAAACTTCAGTCGCCTTCAAAGTACTCTCCATTTGATGAATACACCTATCAAGACTTTTTTTTCCACTGCTCAAAAGAGTTTTTTAATTCATCGATTTTGATGCCTTTTAGTGCTTCTGCCATTTTTTGTTTCACCTCTTTCACACCTGCAAAACGTTTCCCTATGAGGACTTTTTTAATGCAGGGAAATTAAAAAAGAAGTCTCTCAGGGCAAGATCAGGTGAATGGGAAGGGTGGGGCTTAGGGGTCATGCTGTTTTTGGTAAAAAACTGCTGAACACTTAGAACAGTGTGGACACGTGCACTCATAAATCACCCATCATGAAATGGGCAAATGCACTGAGAGACTCTTCAAAAAAATCCACTGAAGCTGAATGCAGTCTCTCACAGCCATGCCCGCTGGTACACTGATATAGATGGGTTCTCAGAGCATTCACCTAGCAGGGGAAGCCTGTACTACAAAGGGTCCACCCTCCAGAAGATAATTCCAAGTTTTTTTGGTCCCCTTTTGTAAGATATGAAGATGCAATATATAAAATGTTAATATATAATTAGTGTGTATAAGTAAATATGTTTGTATACAAATACACAGTATATATTTTAGCAAATTGATATATACTGTATAAATAATATAGTATACCTTTTACTATGCAAATTCCATTAATGTATGTATTGTATTTATACTTAGCAAACACATGCCTTTAAGAAGAACATTTGCATAAGTTGAATGTACCAATTCAGTTTGATTCTTAAGCTTGTACAAAAAATAAATCCCTAATAAGGGTTGCTTGGTTTGAGGGATCTGAATTTTTATACTGCTGAACCAAAGAGGTTATCAAGTAATATAGCATTCAACAAACTATGAGCCACATCTGGCCAGCCATCTGTTTTCGTAAATAAAATTTTATTGGAACACAGCCACATTTATTCATTTTTATGTAGTCTATGGCTGCTTTATAGCTATAATGGCAGAGTTGAAGGGTTGCAACCAAGATGGTATGTTTCACAAAGCTGAAACTATTTTTGATCTGACCCTTTAGAGACAGTTTCCCTGTCACTATGACATTGTTATGGAGACCTCTTTACATGATTAAAACTCTTTCTAACCACATATTTCATTCGCTAAAGATGAGAGAGAAGGGTGAGGCAAAGAAACAGATATTTAAGAAGGTAAATCAATAGTTCCTTCTTAAATGATTCTGGTAACTTGGGCAAAATAGAATTGTAATAGGTAAATCTAAATCATTCAAGTGGTTGCTATGGCCCCACTGCAAAACTAAGGGAACAGTGCTGAAAGTTGACTCAAGACCATACACAGAGTATTAGTCAGCTCGAGCTGCGATAACAAAATATAGTAGACTGAGTAGCTTAAACCACAGCAATTCATTTTCTCACAGATCTGGAGGCTAAAAGTCCAAGTTCAGTTTGCCAGCACGGTTAGGTTCTGCTGAGGGCTCCCTTCCTACCTTGTAAACAGACATTTGCTTTCCAAATCCTCACATGGAAGATAGATAGGGAGAGAGAGAGAGATCTTTCTTCCTCATCTTATAAAACTACCAATCCGTCCAGATCCTACCCTTATGACCTCATTTAACCTCAGTTACCTCCTAATTACCTCTTAATTACATTCCATGTCTAAGTACAGTCACATTGAGGGTTAGAGTTTCAATATATGAATTTAGATGTGGTTTAATATGATTTTTGAGTATACCCAAATTTCTGCTATAGACTTGGAGTGCTGATTTGGTCCACTAGAAAAATTTGGCTCATCAAATTTTATATCATTTACCAGCTTGCTTTATTAACATTATTAAAAATTGACAGGACATATCTTAATACACTTAAGAGGTTAACTGGCCCTAAACATTATCAACCTACCAGTTATTTTACAGCTTAGTGAATTTTTTGGTCTATAAATAAAAAGAATTGCTAAACAATTCAAAAGATAAAAAACATTCTATTCTATACTTTTGAAGACAGACTCCAGGTCTTTCGTGAATTATTTCCCATGTGAAGATAAAGCCCATAAGAAAGAACTAAAGCCAATAAAAATAAATCTAAGTTATAAACCATTAACATTCCACCAACTGAAAAATGGCATTTGGGATTCAGCCTCTCTTTCAAAATTACCCTTTAAAAAGCTTCAGAAATGACCTAAAGCCTTCATTTACAACTACCACATTGGATTTGCTCTGCTAGTGTATTGCAACCTCCCGCGCAGTCTAAGATTTGTTTTACACTTCACTCTGTTTTACATGTCAAGGTCCACAAGCAGCAGCATCAAAATTCTCAAGCAGCAATGAAAGATTTTAAGCTAAAAGATGGGCTAGCTGTGAGGTTTTCCATTTAAAATCTTCCAGAAAGGTTCCATCTCAATTCTAGATTCCCCCGATGTCATGGTTAATAATGTCATAATTTTAAAACTTTAAAATAGCTCATTTTACTTAAAAAAATTCATTCTCAAAGTCATGATACCAGTTTTATGTTAGCAAGAAATCTTTTTTCTAAGGTTCTTCTTTCTTGTAATAATCGCTCAACAGCCATCCCAGGTGAATTTTATATGGTTTGCTAAGCCCCATCATCTATATTCTAAGTACCCCTCACTCAGGTTACAAAGCATGTCTCCCTATGTTACAAAATTATAAGTGGATAGTCTATTTACAGCATGGATTTCTATTGCCCTTCATTTTCTGAAAGATCAAAATATTACCTTAGGTAGTTAACTAGTTATTAATAAGAAAGGGATAAAGGGAATTAGACACAGTTGAGCATAATTAACCAGGTAGCATAAGCCTGTTTGCTTAGCCAGGAAGCTATAGTTTCACACTCCCCAGGGGGATTGAACCATTTCCCCACCAAGGAAATTAGCACCCCTCTCTTTCCCCCTCCGGCATAGGATTGTTGTGGGGAACAGGGGGAGGTGAGCACATGCTCAGCAGAAGCCAAAATGGTGCAGGGGGAGATGCTTGACCATAGAGGCCAGTCCATCTAACCTGGGAAAAGGATAGGGGGCGGATGGATCGGAAGCCTGCACAAATGCTTGGGAGGTTGACTGGTTATTTTGAAAAAGCTCCTGGTCTGTCCCAAACCCATACTCGCTTAACACAGGATCTCTCTCTCTCTCTCTTTGTCTCTCTCTCTCTCTTTCTCCCACTCCACTGCCCCACCGTGGAACCTGTGTTCACCTAACACACTTGTACCTTCTTTCTTCATAATCATGTGGCCCGGGGCTGCAGGGAGAAGCTGGATACCACAGCACAGCAACATATTCCAGTCAGCAACACAGGCTAAGCTAGTGGGACTGGATTGGGCTTTAACATGTCACGGGAACTCTGGACACAGACCTTTCTTTTGGCCTTGCTGATGACATGGTTGGACTTTTCCCATGGTGGAAAAGATAGGACACTGGAAACCCAAGGGCAGATATCCACTCAAATAAACCTTGCCACACTACAAACTCCCATGCATGGGTCGGTGAAATGCTTTTCTCTCAATCCCATGTAAGAACCTTACTTCAACCGGCAATAAAAAGACTTCCGTGCTAAAGGCTGAGATGCCCTGATCATGCTCTAATCACTTCAAGTTCCTAAACCTTAGACATGATAATTAAGGAGTAAGTAATCACTGCATATCTTTACAATGGAAACATCTAAAAAGTTCTGACGCTGGTAAAGAATGCAGTCACAATTACACTAGAACAAAGAAAAGGAAAAAAATTGCACTTCAACTATTTCTCTCTGATAGAGCCTTTTGCTTTAATTGACTTTTAGATGTTTAACCTTAATTTACATAACTATCCCTTAGTTTCAGTTTCTTGAAATGAAGCTATTTTGAAAAGCCTTCTGATCTCAATATAAGCTATTTCAGCTGTAAGGTTTATGGGAATGGTCACCTTTCTTTTCAGATTGCCTCACGGGCAGTGCTTCTGTCAGCAGTAATCCCAGCCTGGATGGTAATGAACTGGTCCTCCCTTTCTCTAGGGTTTCGGATTACTATTTGTCTATGAATAACTCCAGACTGACCAATGGACAGTGAAGGAAGCAACTCACTCCCAGAAGAGGATAAATACAACCATTATTGTGTTCTAAATATAGCTGCTCTATCTGGAAAATGCTAATTATTCATTTTGCTATGTTAATTTCAAATAACTAAGAAAAAGAGAAGGGGGCAGAAAAAGATTTCCCCCTCTCATTGCAGCTACACAGAAAAGTAAGCCACAGTGTGTGTGCGCGGGGGAGAGGGAGTGTGAGGGGAGGGGGTGGTGAAGAAAGCTCTTTGTTTTTCAAACTTATCACAATCCTCTGGACTGTAGTTGAGAGGAACTGACATCAAATTTTCATTTGAAGTCCTACTGTAATGTGATAACCCCTGTTAATTCTCATTCCAAAATAAATTCAAATCTGCCCACTTCTCACCACCTCCACTGCTACCACTCTGGCTCAGTACAGCGCTATTTCTCAGACTCTCACAGTAACTTCTTTCTGCTTTGGCCCTGACCTCCCTCCCTGCAACAGCACATGAGGATCACTACTGTGATCCCTTAAAAGTGTACATCAGGCCAGATGGTGCCTACAATTAAGTGAATTGTATCCTCCCAAAACACCCAGTGAGATGGTATTCAGAGAGAGGATCTCTGGGAGATTCAGGATTAGGTTTATGAGGTCATAAGGGTGGGACCTTGTAAGAAGAAACACCAGACAGCTTGCTTTGTCCCTGTTCCATGTGAAAACACAGCAAGAAGACACCCATCTACAAACCAGGAAGAGAGCTCTCACCAGCACCCAACCACCCTAGCAGTCAGACCTGGGACTTCCAGCTTGCGGAACTGTAAAAAAATAAATGTCTGCTGTTTAAAGCTATCCAGTATTCTGGGGTTTTTTGTTAGGGCAACCCAAGTAGAACAAGGCAATGGCTCTGCCCAAAATAAAAGTGCTTGTTTTTCAATAGCCAACCAACAAGATCCTTCACCAGCGGGGGCTATTCTCTCATGGACTTGAGTCCCACTCACCCTGTTCCAGGCACACTGGTCCCATTGCTATTTCAACAAGTCAGACAACCTTTCCTTAGGGATTTCCTCAGTCGTGACTTTTGAATTAAGTGTCTCGCCATTTTCAGCAAGGTATTCCCTGTTTAAAACTGCAATCCCAGCAACATTTCTGATACTCCCTTCTTGCTTTATTTTCCTTAGGGTAGTTATAACTTTCTAATATACATTTATTTTATTGGTTACCTCTCTCCCCTATGAAAACATAAACCCAATGAAGACCAAGATGGTCGTCTCTTTTGTTAACTGCTGATTCTCTAGTACTTAACAGGATATCTAGTATACAGCACATATACAACAATGTTGTCAAATCCATGATTAAATGGTGTTCTCCTTTCAAAGACCAAGAGGGGAAAGAGCCAATAGACAACTACATACTTCGTTTTCAGATTGCAAAACCATTTCAGGTGCAAAATATAGTTTCTTAATAGCCTTACTCTAAAATGTCCATGATAATAAACCAAAAGCTCTGTAATACTTCTTCTAGGTATCAATCCATTCATTTTTCACCAATAAATATATTTACTTAGATCCATAATGAGAAAGTGGCTACAACTATAGCTATTTCATCTTTCACCCCTTCCATTTATATTTAACAAAATTTTCATAGCAGTTTATATGGTTGTAAAAATTAATAAACAGAACTCTTATTTAAAACAGAGTCAAGAGGCTAGAAAAGAGAATCTCATGCACCTGTCATTCAATGAAAACTGTTGACCGCAACAAAAAGAGAAGTACCTTGTATCTTTAACAGGAAGGGATACTAGGCTACCTCAGAAGAAGAAAGAAAAGATTCCTCCTTGCCCAGGGACAGCCACCCACTAGAAAACTGCCATAACTCAGCCAATGAAAGGTCACTTTACTTCAAATGTCCAGTTCCCTCCAATGGACTTTTTATTTACAACAGCTCCTCCCAAAGTTAATAAAAGAACATTCCTTTTATTTGACATTAGACCACATTAGTACCAAATGTGGCAATTCTTTGTCATTCCTAAATTAACCCATTTTTGCAGTAGAAAGATCTGGTTGTCTCTCTAAGGTCAACAAGGTACATCACCATTATTTCTTTGTTTATTCTGTTCTTAAAAATCATATTTTATTTGACTCACAGAGCAGCCAAAGCTTTGCCTTCTCTCCCTCTCTGAAGTGGTAAAGATGGTTAAGTTGGGGGTTATTTATTCATTCAACAGCAATTTACGGAATGCCTACCTCAGTCAAAGCACAGTTCTAGAGAGGGAGAACCCTCTAGAGAGGGTTCTAGATCAGTAAATAAATAGATTAAAATGTCTGCTCTCACAGAGGTTTACACTTGGCAGGTGGAGATGGGAGGTGGAGACAAATAGAGTAAGAATAAGTAAAATGCATGCCAGGGGAAATAATAAAAAATAATAAGAGGTTCTATGGAGAAAAGTACTATTGGGGAAGAGAAAAGTGATCAGCAAGCCTGCTTAAATAGGGGTGTCAGTAGATGAATGGATTAAAAAACTGTGGTACATTTACACAATGGAATACTACACAGCAGAAAGAAAGAAGGAGCTCCTACCTTTCATGACAGCATGGATAGAACTGGAGAGAATTATGCTAAGTGAAATAAGCCAGTTGGTGAAAAACAAATACCATATGACCTCACTTATAAGAGGAATCTAATGAACGAAATAAACTAACGAGCAAAATAGAACCAGAGACATGGAAACATGGAACAGACCACCAACTGCCAGGGGGTGGAGGTGGGTGGGGAATGGTGGAAGGAAGGGGAAGGAACGAGTCAAAGAACACACGTAAATGTCCCACAAACGTGAACAGTGTAGAGATTGCCTGTGAAAGCGGAGGGTCGTCAGGACAGAGGAAAGCAAAGGGAGAAAAACTGGGACACCTGTAATAGAACAATAAATGAATAATGAAAATGAAGAATAATAAATGAATGAATAAACAGTTAGGGTGTCAAAGAAGATCTTTCTGAAAACATGATATTTCAGCCATGTATATGTCTGAAGGAAAAGCACTTTAAACCAAGGGAAGAACAGGTGCAAAGGTCCGAGGGGGGAACATGTTTGGTATGTTGGAGAAAGAGCAAGGCAGGCACTGCAGCTGAAATAGAGAGAGTGAGTAGGAGGGAAGTAGGAGATAAGGTTAGAGTAGCAACAAGGGGCCGGACCCTCAAGGGTTCTTCTGCAGGCAAAGAAAGACTGCTGGATTCTATTCTGTTACTGGTGGGAAGCCACTGGAATGTTCGAGCAGAAGAGGAACATCAGCAGCTAAATCCACCATCCTTCCCAGGAACTCAATCAATTCAAATATCTTGTGTTCTCACAAACACTTTATCTTTCACATTTCATTTATGCTGAATTCCATTCAGTCAAGAGACCATGGTGGCTAGAAAGAGAGTAGTAGCTAAACTGGGATAAAGGATCAGATTCCAGATATATGTAGATAATGTGGAATCAAAAGAATGTGTTGGTGGTTTTAATGTGTAACATGAGAAAAAAGACTAAGTTCAAGGGTTTTTTTTACCTAAACAAACTTTTTTCTCTTCCTTTCATTATTTGATTGAATTTATTTGGGTGACATTTGTTAATAAAATGATATAGGTTTCAGGAGTACAATTCTATAGAATTCTGTACAATTCTATACAATTCAGGAAAAAATCATTTGGCTATTGTGTTGTGTGTTCACCACTCCAAGTCCCTTTGCATCATTATTTATCCTCTCTCTACACTCCTCTAACTCTCCCCACCCCCTGCCCCCTGGTAATCACAACACTGTTGTCTCTAAACAACTTTTAAGGGATGAGGTCTCCCTGTACTGAGATGGGGAAGACTGTAGAAAGAGCAAGAGGGCAGTTGAAAGATCTGGAGCTAAAACGTGAACACGTTAATCTGAGCTACTTATTAGGCATCCAAGTGTAGATGTGCAATAGTTAACCAAATGTAGGAGTTTGGAGTTGAAGGGAGACACCCTGGCTGGAGGCATAAATTGCAAAATTACCAGCATCAACACATGGTAGTTAAGGCCATGAAGCTGGATGAAGTCACCACCGATGTAGGTAGCAAAGAGAAGAAGTATGAAACCTAGGACACTGCAGTATTAAGCCCCTAGAATGGGAAAAGAGGGGGAAATAGACTTAAAAATAATGGCCAATAAGTTGGAGAAAAAATTAAAAAGGGGAATGTGTTGCCCTGAAAAACAAGCTAAAATATGTTTCAAGGAGTTAGAGAGAACTGTGTCAGGTGCTGCTGACAGCTCAAAATGAAGACAAAGATTTGGTCATTGGATTTAGTGGCATGGAAGCAGTATTGAATTTGACAGGAGCAGTCTTAGTCGTGTGGGGGCAAAAGCCTGACGTAGAGTGTATTTGAAAAACAAAGGAAAGAGAAAAATTGGAGTCGGTGCAGATGGACAACAGTTTCCAGCAATTCAGCTGTAAAAGGAAGGAGAGAAATGGCACAGGAGCTGGACTGAGTGTGTGTGTGGCTTAGTAGGGGAAATGGCATCATATTTTTAATGTTGGTGGGAAGATCCAATAAGAAAGGAAAATTAAAGACTCGGGAGAGAGAAGGGAGAACTGCTGAAGTGGTGTCCTTGAGCAGGGGAGGGAAGATGGGATCAGGGGTACAAAAGATGTCCATTGCTGCAGCATGCCACCTGACCCATAGGAACAGGGAGGGGAGCAGGTTATATAGCAGGTTATATAGGTTAATAGGGCTTATGCATGGACTACAATAAGAAAGCATTGGGAAGAGTTATTTCTTGGCTTAATGGCCACGTTGTAAGGGCCAAATACCTTTGCTGGAATATGTAAAACAGCAACTTGGAGACTTCTACACAAATACACCCTGATTAAGTTAAATCCCAGCTAAAACTGCTTTACTTTCAGAATAAAGAATCATTCACAAAAACCCTGACTGGATTAGTGAAAATATATTTAGGAGTAAAACCAAAGTTGTAAAGGTCTGCAATTCTTAAAACTAGAGAAGGAGGGAGGAGGGCGGTAAGCAATTTGAACATGTAACAATATTGGTAAGCTGGCAAAATAATAAAGGAACTTCTATTCAACTAGATTTTAAGCTTCTAGCAGAAGAAGTCATTTATTATCATTGCGAGAACAATGCTACATAGTAACTACTCAATAAATGCTGGCTGAATTAATTAGTTCTACAGTTGGTCCGTGCTACATTAAATTCTCCACTCTGCGTACTTGTGGCTTGCGAGTTTATAGCAGCACTAATCTCATGCATCACTCCCACTAAAATGCATTGTTTTCATTGATTTCTTTCTTCTTTAGCATTCTTTACTTCTTTTTTGCATGAGTAGTTAAATATCATAAACATGAAGTATCTTATATATGTTTTGTTTGTTAGCGTAGACTTAGAAATGCACAGCATATAATAGCTGCAAAATAGCTTAACAAGAACAGTTAAATGGCCATATCATCGAATAATTAACTAAGGGGGGAAAGCCACATTAAATTGTGTTAAAATAACTGTTAAACATTGAAATAACTGTTTGTTTTAATAGGAGTTGATAATGTTTTAGTGCCAATAGTTGTCAGAGTGGGGCTTAGGGATGTATAAAAATATTTCCCATTGAAAGAAATTAGACCTGCTATTTTGGTTTATGAGAAAATCATCATGTGAAGGGTTTTTTGGAAATAAATTGCCTTCATAAAATAGGGAGAAACTATGCTTATTTTACTCCAAACAGAGGAAAAGGGCAAGCATTTGAAGAAACTTACTTATCTACAACACCTGAAAAACTAGAAGACAAAGAACTAGCTCATCTTATGCCCTAAGAACACACTAAAAATGTTAACCCACAGAGAGTTCCTTATATTAGTTTCTACCAGGAACCATAAAATTAAATAGCTCAAATGTAAATTCAAATATGTTGAGAAGCACCTTGGGAGTGAATTGGCATTACATAGAAGTAGACCAAACTATCTGCACAGCCTCCAGATAGTTCCCTTAAAGCATTATTATTTGTGGTCATCAACAAAGCATAGACACTGTATTTAATATATATCTATCAAAAGCTGGCTGAGAAAAGTGATGCTTTAAAAAAATGTAAGAAAAGTCTCAAATAATAACTCACCTATGAGATGCATGTTTAAAATGGCAATATTTTCATATAATTACTGTCTCAACTTAAAAACAAAAGTATATCTACTACTTAAAAAGAAAAAATACATAACCATCATGAATGAAATGATTAGCAGTCAATAAAAATATTTTATGAAAGAAAAATCTTCAGAACTATACTACGTACAAACAGCAAGTTGTCGTCATCATCACCATCACCATCATGAAAAAGAAATAGTGCAGCATTAGAGACATAACATGATGGCAGCCAAGAAGGGGGAAGTTGTGCCCACTGGTTCATGTGCGCAGCACAGATTTTTAGCTGATCTTCTGACAAGTGACCTGAATAGACTCTTAGCTGATAGGAATTTGGGGGGAGATTTTATAAGTTGAAGGGGAAACACCTTGCCCAAGCCATCAGCAGCAGATGAGAGAATAGACAGAAAACACAATTTAGTAGCTCCCGCCTCTCCCAAAGAGGGGTCCTGACCCTGCACAGGGAACCCCCAACCCTGATCAGGAGGTTTGGGGAGAATGTATGGAGTCTAGGGACTCAGTCTGCACACACACATTAAGCAGCATGTCCTGGGCTCCAGTGCCAACAGGGAGAGCTCAAGAGAGAAATTCTATCTCCTAAAACTTTTGGAGGCATGCAGGCTGAAGCCATCTTTAACCAAGGAAGACTTTGACTTTTGGGGAGGTAGAGTGCTAGGAGAGCCAGGAAGTGGCTTGGTTCTGCAGTGTGGGCACCACATAAGAACTTTCTTTAAGAGTGGAGGCATAGCTGGAAGGGACCCCACATACCGCACACAGCTGCCCTGCTAGCAAAGAGGCCAGATTGAAATTATAGTTCATGCCCACTGAGTCCAGCTGGCCAGGGAGAGTAGAAGGTTGCATGGTGAGGGGATTGTGGGGCCCCACCCAGCACAGCTGGTAAGCAGGGACTGTTCATACAACAGAGGGTTTAGGTCTGAATTTCCTCTCATAGTGAGCTAGGAGCTGGACAGGCAAGAGCTGAGCACCGGAGATTCTTTGCAGCCAGGCAGGACCACTCACACCACGGAGTACAAAGCTCTGGGAAGGGGAAGGCATACCCAGCCCCCACCTACAGGATTGCAAACTCCACAGAACAGTAAGGCCAAGCTCAAGAACCCCCTACAGGGTGCACATCCACAAGGGAAAGAAAGAGAAACTCCAAAGAACACTTTATGAGATTTTATCAGATGCTACACCAGCTCCTTCTCAGGCAGGCCCTATTCCACTGAAAACAGCAGGACAGAGAAATTAGAAACTGACACAACAAGAGGTATTCAAGGCCCCACCTAGCCTCAGCTCTCAAACAGAGCTGCTATCAGCACCAAGCAAGAAAGAGCTGATCTGTTTACACAGATTGACCCCTCACATGAAACAGACAGCTAACTCATCAGAAACTACACATTACTGGAAATAATCTGGGACAGACCAAGACATGTGACACGGGGACTAGGGAGCACACCCACCATCTTCCCTGAAGATAAAATAGCACCTCCCAGGAGAGAACCAGGAATCACATAGCCCTATCTCACCAGAAGCTGCCTCTAGAGACAAGTGGACATGGTACATGTAGTGCTGTGAGATGTCAGATGAACTGCCCTTGGGCTATGTGCTGAGCTTGGATGGATCTGGAGAGCATTATGCTATGTGAAATAAGCCAGGTGGTGAAAGACAAATACCATACGATCTCACCTATAAGTGTAAGCTAGTCAACAAAACAAACAAGCAACCAAAATGTAATCAAAGACATCAAAATTAAGCACAAACTAATAGTAACCAGAGGAGAGGTGGGAGGGAATATTGGGGGGCAATTAGAGGGAAGGGTTGTCAAGGAACATGTATAAAGGACACCTGAACAAAGCTGAAGTGGGTAGGATCGAGGATGGGAGGTGGGGATGGCTAGGGTAGGGGGTCATGGTGGAAGGAAAATGTAGACAACTGTACTTGAACAACAATTTTTTTTAAAAAGCCAGCAGGGCAGACAGCAAGGACCAGCCAAGCCTGAAAGACATAACCACAGACTGTGGATTGCTTGTAGCCTCAAATAGGCTTCCTAAAGGTTTACTCAGACACCAGCTGACATTACCAGAGACAGATCCAGAATGAGAAGACAGTAAGCAAACAAACACTAGACTCTGCTGAGATGAATTCTACCTCCTTCTTTTTCATTATTTGCATTATTTTTCCCCTGCATAGTTTTTTAACATTGTTTGTTTGTCTTCAATTTTGTTCCAATTATTTCACTATTTTTTAAAGACTTTATTCAATTTTTTTAAAGAAAGGGGAAGGGAAGGAGAAAGAGAAAGAGAGAAACATCAATGTGTGGCTGCCTCTCCCTTGTCTCCTACTGGGGAGCTGGCCCACAACCCAGGCATGTGCTCTGACTGGGAATCAAACTAGTGACCCTTTGGTTTGCAGGCCCACATTCAATCCACTAAGCTACACCAGACAAGGTATTTTTTTTAATTTTACTTTATTTTATATTTTTTTATTTTTATTATTTTTATTTTAGTTTTATTTCAAATCTCATATTTTGCTCTTCCCTTCTCTTGCTCCATTTTGTTTTCATCCTTCTCTTATTTTTGTTTTAAATTTTATTTTTTCCCTTTCTACACCTTGTTTCTATTCCTCACTCTCACTATTTCTCTTCTTTCCATCCTGTCAAAACCACCTTGCTTTCCATTAGTCATCTCACATTCTTTTTCCCTTTCTTATAATATACTTATACTCTTCCACTTTTATTAATATTTGCTCAGTTATCATTGATTTTGGGGTTGTTGTTGCATTTCTTCAATTTTATTGCTATTTGTTCACTCAATTTTTTAATTTAGCCTCACATTCCCTTGTCCTACTCCATTTCACCTTCTTCCTGCCCTGTCTTATTTTTGTTTTAAATTTTATTTTCTCCCTTTCCTGGTCTGGTTTCATATCTTTACACTTATTATTTCTCCTCCCTCTATCCTCTGAAAATCACGTTTCTTTTCTTTAGACATTTCACAATATTTTTCCCTTTCTTACAATATTCTTATTCACTTTCACCTTTATTAATCTTTCCTTATTTATTAGGGATATTGCTGCAGTGGTTGTTTTTCCTCAATTCGGTTCCTATTTTTTCACTATTTTTTTCAAAGCTCATATTGTATTCTTCCCATTTCTTACTTCATTTTCCCCTATTCTGTCCCTATTTTATTTATGTTGCAAATTTTATTTTCTTCCTTTCTTTGTTTTGTTTCTATTCCTGACTCATTATTTCTCCTCCATCTATCCCTTCAAAATCATTTTTCTTTCTGTTAGTCACCTCATATTTATTTCTTTTCATATAATGTCATTATTCCCTTTACATCTCTATTAATCTTAGCTCATTTGTTGTTGATATCGTGGTAGTTGTTAGGAGGTATTTTTCTGGTGTGGGTTTTGTTTTTGGGGCTGTTTTGTTTTGTTCTGTACAACAGCATATAAGATGTGTTGTGGGTTGTGACTGTCAGTCAGCCAAGCTCAAAAGAAGAACCCACCAATGAATGAGCCAACTATTAAAACCCAATTATAACCAGAGAACCCATGTAAACTGCATAGAGGCTATCCCTAGGTTATCCAGCTCAGGAGTTCAAGGAGACTGCACCACTGAGTCCCACAGGTCTCCTACCACAGAAAGACACCCCACAAAGGCAGGGAATCAAAGCAAATCAATCTAATATGCACAAACAAACAAAAATAGTTACCTAAAATCAGGATACAAAGAAAGAACCCCTAATCAAAGGAATAGAGGAATCCCTAGAAAGAGTCTTAAATGAAATCAAGGCAAGCAATTTATCAAACATAAAGTACAAAGTTATGGTTATAAAGATGCTAAAGGAATTCAGTGAGAACTACTAGTAAGAGTGGGAAAAATATCAGCATGGAAAAAGACATAGAAACTATGAATAAAAACAAGTTGGAAATGAAGAACACAATATCTGAAATGAAGAACACATTAGAAGGAATTAAAAGCAAACTAGATGAAGCAGCGGATCAAAACAGCAAGGTGGAACACAAGGTAGAAAAACACCCAGAAAGAACAACAAAAAGAGAAAAGACTAAAAAAAAAGAAGATAGTTGAAGGAAGCCGCAAGGCAACATGGAACATAACCATATTCGCACCATAGGGATACCAGAGGGAGAAGAAAAGGAGCAAGGGATAGAAAACCTGTTAGAAGAAAATAATGACAGGAAATTTCTCTAACTTGGTGAGGGGGAAAAGTAACACAAGTTCAGGAAGCACAGGGGGTCCCAATCAAGATGAAACCAAAGAGGCCCACTCCAAGACACATCATAATTAAAATGGCAAAATTTAAAGACAAAGAGAGAATCTGAAAGGGAGCAAGGGAGAAACAGGTAGTAACATACAAGGGAGCTCTGATAAGGCTAGCAGCTGATTTCTTAATAGAAACACAACACACCAGAAGGGAATGGCAAGAAATATTCCAAGTAATGAAAAGCAAAGACCTGCAACCAAGATTACTCTACACAGCAAGGCTCTCACATAAAATGCAAGGCTAACTAAGGACCTTTCAGACCAAAAAAAAAAGCTAGAAGAGTACATCTCTATCAAATCAGCATTACAAGAGATGCTAAAGGGACGGCTTTAGAAGAGAAAGAAAAAGAGACAGAGAGAAGAATACAGGCACAAACGGAAAAATGGCAATGAACAAATACCTATCGATAATAACCTTACATGTAAATGGATTAAATGCCCCAATCAAAAGACACAGGATAGCTGAATGTACAAGAAAACATAACCCACAATATGGTGTCTACAAGAATCCACCTCAGAACAAAAGACCTACACAGGCTGAAAGTGAAGAGATGGAAAAAAATATTCCGAGCAAATAGACATGAAAAAAATAAAAGCTGGGGTAGCAATAATTATATCAGACAAAACAGACTTCAAAAAAAAAGGCCATAACAAAAGACAAAGAAGGTCACAATATAATACTTAAGGGATTTATCCAGCCCAAGGATATAGCCCTTGTAAACACATATGCACCCAACATAGGAACACCCAAATATATAAGGAAAATCTTGGAGGACTTTAAGAAGGAGATCAACAGCAACACAGTCATCATAGGTGATTTTAACACCCCACAGTCAACAATGGATAGATTGTCCAAACAAAAAAATCAATAAGGATATTGTGGCATTGATGACACTCTAGATTAAATGGACTTAATTGATATTTACAGAGAATTTCATCCCAAGGAATCAAAATATACATTTTATTCAAATGCTTATGGATAATTTTCAAAGATAGACCACATAGTAGGACACAAAACAAGCCTCAAAAATTTCAATAAAATTGAAATCATATCAAGTATCTTCTCAGATCATAATGGCTTAAAACTAGAAACCAACCTCAAGGAAAAAACTCAAGAATATTCAAATACACGAAGACCAAATAACATGTTATTAAATAATGAATGGGTAAACACTGAAATCAAAGAAGAATTCAAAAAGTACCTGGAAACAAATGAAAATGAACACACAGCAACCCAAAACTATGTGACAGAGTGAAGGCAGTCCCAAGGGAAGTTCATAATAGTGCAGGCCTATCTATAGAAGACAGAAAAATCTCAAATAAACAATCTAACCCTGCATCAAAAAGAACTAGAAAAACAATAACAAACAAAGCCCAGAGCTAGTAGAAGGAAGGAAATAAGACAGAGCAAAATGAAATGACACAGAGACTAACAGAACAATTCCATAGATCAATAAACCCAGGAGGTGGTTCTGTGAAAAGATAAACAAAATTGACAAACCTTTAACCAGACTTATCAAAAAAAAAAGAGAGAGAGAAGACCCAAATAAATAAAATCAGAAACAAAAGAGAAGTAACAACCAATACCACAGAAACACAATGGATTGTAAGAAATTACTATGAATAACTACATGCCAAGAAATTGGACAACCTGGATGAAATTGATAAATTTCTAGAAACATACCATCTTCCAAAACCGAATCAAGAAGAAGTAGAAAGCCTTAATAGACCAATAACAACCAGCAATTTTGAAGCAGTAATAAAAAATCTCCTGGCACACAAAAGCCCTGGACTGGATGGCTTCCAGGCAAACTTTACTAAACATTCAAAAAAATACTTACTCCCATCCTTCTAAAACTATATAAAAAATTTAAGAAGAGGGAAGACTCCCAAACTCTTTTCATGAAGCCAGTACTATCCTAATTCCAAAATCGGATAAAGACACAACAAAGAAAGAAAATTAGAGGTATATATATCTAATAAATATAGATGCTAAAATCCTCAACAAAATATTGGCAATTCAGATCCAGCAATACCTCAAAAAGATCATACACCATGACCAACTGGGATGTACCCCAGGAATGCAAGGGTGGTACAATATTTGTAAATCAATAAATTTCATATACCATATAAACAAAATGAAGAACAAAAACCACATGATCATATTAATAGATGCTGAAAAGCATTTGACAAAATCCAGCACCTCTTAATTACAAAAACACTCAGCAAAGTGGGAAAAGCGGGATCACACCTTGACATAATAAAGGCCACATATAAGAAACCTACTGCCAACATCATACTCAATGGACAAAAACTTAAAGCTTTTGCCTGAAGATCAAGGACAAGACAAGTGTGTCTTCTTACACCACTCTTATTAAACATAGTACTGGAAGTTCTAGCCACAGCAATCAGACAAGAAAAAGAAAGAAAGACATCCAAATTGGAAAGGAGAAATTAAAAATGTCATTTTTGTCTAGATAGCATGAAAATGTATACAGAAAACCATATAGTTTCAATCAAAAAACTACTCAACCTAATAAGTGAATTTGGCAAGCTAGCAAGATATGAAGTCAATATTCAGAAACCAATGGTATTTATGTACACTAACGATGAACTCTCAGAAAAGGAAACTAGGAAAAAAATCCCATTTACTATAGCAACAAGAAAAATAAAATACCTAGGAATTAATTTAACCAAGAAGGTAAAAGACCTATACTTAGAAAACTATAGAGCACTGAAGAAAGAAACTGAGGAAGATACAAATAAATGGAACCATATACCATGTTCATGAATTAGAAGAATAAGTATCATTAAAATCTATAATACAATCTATAAAGTCAACACAATTCCTATTAAAATACTAATGGCATATTTCAATGATCAAGAACAAATACTTCAAAAGTTTATATGGAACAACAACAAAAAAAAAAAAACCCAAATAGCCTCAGCAATCCTGAGAAAGAAGAATAAAGTTGGAAGGATCACACTACCTGATTGAAACTATACTACAAGGCTACTGTAATCAAAACAGTCTGGTATTGACATAAGAACAGACATACAGATCAATGGAACAGAATAGAGAGTTCAGAAATAAACCCACTTCTCTATGGTTAATTAATATTTGACAAAGGGGGAACAAGTACACAATGGAATAAAAGTAGTCTCTTTAATAAATGGTGATGGGAGAACTGCATTTGTACATGCAAAAAAGTGAAACTCAATCACCAATTTACACCATATACCAGAATAAACTCAAAATGGATAAAAGGCCTAAATATAAGTCTTGATGTCATAAAAGTCCTGGCAGGAAACATAGGCAGTTAAATTTCATATACCCCATATAGCAATATTTTTGCCAATATACCTCCTAGGGCAAGGGAAATATAGGAAAAAATAAACAAATGGGACTGCATCAAACTAAAAAGCTTCTGCACAGCTAAAGAAATCATCATCAAACTGAAATGGGAACCGACTATATGCGAGAACATATTTGCCAATGATACATCAGGCAAAGCTTTAATCTCTGAAATACATGAAGAACTCACAGAACAACACAAGGAAGATAAACAATCCAATTAAAAATTGGCAAAGAACCTGAATAAACACTTCAAGGAGGACATACAGATGGCCCATAAACATATGAAAAGATGCTCAATATCATGAGCCATCGGATAGATGCAAATTAAAACCACAATGAGATATCACCTCACATGTGTCAGAATGGCCATCATTAATAAACAACAAACAGGTGGTGGCAAGGATGTGGAGAAAAGGGAACCCTAGTGCACTGTTGGTGGGATTGCAGACTGGTGCAGCCACTGTGGAAAACAGTATGGAGTTCCCTCGAAAAATTAAAAATGGAACTTCCTTTTGACCCAGAGACTCCACTGTTGGGAATATACCCTAAGAATCCCAAAACACCAATTCAAAAGAGCCTATGCACCCCAATGTTCATAGCAGCACTATTTACAATAACCAAGTGCTGGAAACAACCTAAATGCCCATCAGCAAATGAACAGATCAAAAAACTGTGGTACATTTACACAATGGAATACTATGCAGCAGAAAGAAAGAAGGAGCTCCTACCTTTTGTGTCAGCATCAATGAAACTGAAGAATATTATGCAAAATGAAATAAGTCAGTCAGTGAAAGACAAATACCATATGATCTCACTTATAAGAAGAATCTAGTGAACAGAATAAACTAACAATAAAATAGAACCAGAAACATGGAAATATGGAACAGACCGACAGCAGCTAGAGAGGAGAAAGGGAGCGGAGGGGGATAATGGTGTAAAAAGGGGAGAGGATTAGTCAAAGAACATGTGTGAATGACACATGGACAATGGTGTAGGGACTGACTGTGGGAGCGGGGAGCAGGATGTGGGTGGTGTGGAGGAAGGAAAGGGAGAGAAATTGGAACAACTGTAATACAAAAACAACAAAAAAAGAAATAGGTATATTATAATAGCTTAAACAAAACTCAATCATTCAAGCTAGACTCTCCTCACTTCAATAGGGCAACTTATCCCTTAACTCATATGTTCCACTATAGAAAAACAAATAGACTCCACCCACATGGTACACAGAGCCCCAGGTATCAATGGACTTTCCCTAGTATATACAGTTCTCAAAACGACTTCTCCCCTTTCTTCTCCACATTGCATTAAACTTGTTTCTTTTTTCGGGACTCAAGTAAATATAAGGCTTCTTTTCATGTGCATTTGTTGCCCGCAGCATTGCGCAATGATCCCACATTCTTCACATGGCAGTGTCATTCTGCCCTACAACACGTTGGTGCTTCCATATTGTAGGAGTCCCTAATCCATTCGTTCCTATAAATATTGTATTCTCCCCTCAAAAAAAAAAAACAAAAAACACAGTCTCCTTGAAGCCAGAAATCCCTGTTATAAAATACTTGTGCTCCCACTACAGTCACAGCACTGTGCCAGGTAGATATTGAATTCTTCATGAAAGCGTGCTGTCAGGGAAAAAAAGCAATCAAGCAAACTCCTTTATAAAACATTGATTTACAAATTACAAAGTAGCAGCAAAAAGAAACTGAAGGCGATCTGCCATAATTAATTGAAATGTAAATAGGGTAACAAAACATTCCAATATGAATCTGTCACTTTGGCACTAAATTAACTTATAAAACATCTCTGTTGAAAAGACATTTAAAATACTCAAATACATCTTCCGGTTGATGAAATTATGAGTTATAGGAAGGTACTTCTTTATTTCATTTTTAAGTTTTCAAACTTTCTTCAATGACCATGGTTTAATTTTAACATTAATATGAAATTAGTCAAAATAACTATTGCACTATTCTTCTACTAATCAGAATATCTAGCTTATTAAGGTGACCTATATTTTAATCTCTGGATTCTCAAAATTTCTGGAATCTCTTTTGTCAGAATCCTAAAATGCTGAAGCCAGTCTGAGTCGGAATGATAAATCCACTAATCCCTCCTTTCTGATCAGAGCACATCACTTAGTCGCTTATGCCTAAATTTCCTCATCTGGAAAACGAGGAACGAACTGGCGTTGTCTCGCAGGCAGTGCAAAAGATGAAATGGGTTAGAACGTACAAAGCCTTTCAGAGCGGCCCACATTTAGTAAACACGAGCCCATTTGTTTTTAAAATCGGGGTCAATATATTTTGAGGATGAGAGGAAAGATAATTTAATTTCGCATGTGTCTATAACAACCTGCTTTTAAGGGAAACCTCCAGGCCTCTGAGTGTTCTCATAAAAATAGAGCATGTACTATAAAGACTGCTGTATTATAGCAAATAGACTCAGTCCCTCTCATTTCAACTTAACACCAAGAAAGACAAACCCCATACAAATGTTTTTAATTACCTAACTTAGAGATTTGAAAATACATCCTCACACAGGTACACTGGCTAAATTCTTTGGTTTAAGGACATTAGAGAAACACCCTTGTGTAACAAGAGAGTAAGTTATTGCTCTAATAGTGAGCATCGAAATTCCTCTTAGGGAACTATTCTGATGAACTACTTGGTGCGGAAACACAACTCCTTAGAGACAAGCTAGCATGAGATGATGTCACAACAGAGAAAGTTAAACTCTTCAGCATTAGAAAGGAAAAAGAACTTCAGAAGAATAAAGAAGTAAGATAGTGCAGAGTTTATGAAAGAATAGCAAAGAAAATGACAAGAAAAGGAGGCTTCGGTGTTACATTTTAAGGTTGTTTTACTGCTTGGCTTTGGCGATGTGACACCCTGGCATTCACACCCACCCACTGGCCTCTGAAGCTTCAGTGAATTCAGGTTTACTGTTGGAGAGTGTCCTTATTGATTAATTCCAGCTTTTGGTTTTGTGATGCAAATCAAGGAAAGAGGCGAGTTCCATAACTCCTTTGACATGCTTTCAGACAGGCACAGATCCGTGAGATAAGGATGCTATTAGTTCACAGAAACAGCTCTTAACCAGAGGCGAGCATTATTAGAACACAAATAATTCTCTGCCTCTTCCCAGAACCCTCTACACTACAAACTTTCAGGAATGCTAGTTTGTGGTCTATGAGTATATTCTCTATCTCTAGTCACTGTTTTCCCTCCCCAATCCACCCTCGATTGCTCTTGAACACACCCCTGTCAGGTCTTCACTCTTGTCAAGGACACTAGAGACCTCTAAATAGCTAGTGCCAATTAACGGTCAATTTTCAGTTGTTGTCCAACTGAACTTACCACAATGTATCATCTGTTCTCTATGAAATGCTTTCCTCATTAAATATCCAGAACACCACACGTATTTGTTTTGTTAATAGCTTCTTATCAACCGGTAGCCTTTACTGGCTCCCAGTCTCCGTAACGACTGAACATTGGATCAGCCCTTCCTTGTTCCTATTCTCTTTTCTACCTGCCTTCACAGCTTTGGTGGTCCTAACTGTCCCGACACGCTGGCAAATGGATTTCCCTAGACAGATTACTCACCCAAATTCCATAGCTATAAATTCAGTTGTCTATTTGAATTTCTCCCAGACATCAAGATGCCACCTAAATTCTTAATAGACACATCAGTCTCAAATACTACCCTTTTCCACAGTTGTTCTGTCTCAGTAAAAAGCAATTCCATCCTTTGAATTCTCAGACCAAGAACTTTAGAAATGTCCTTGGTACCTCCCTTTCTCTTATATCCCACATCCTGTGCAGCAGTGAATTTTTGTCTGCACTTTCAATTCATATTCAGAATTGGACCATTTCCGACTACCTCACTAGTAATATCCTAGCCCACCAGGCAACCATCGTATTTTGCCTGAGTTTTGCCATATACTCTTAAATGGTTTTATGCTTCTGACTTTTCCCCCTTTGTCAGGGTCTCTCAGTGTATGCACTATTGACATTTTGTACCAGATAACTCTTTATTATGTCAGGCTGTCGTGAGCATTGTAGGGTGTTTGCCACTATCTCTGGCCTCTATCCACTAAATGCTAATAGAACACACTCTAACAAACCCCCGAGTTGTGACAAACAAAAACATCCCTAGATATTGCCAAGTGCCTGAAGGACAAAATCACCCTGATTGAGATCCTTTGCCCCAGAGTGTATTCAGCCTGGCTACAAGAATAACCCTTTTATAGCAGAAACCAGATTATGTAATACTGCTGCTAAGAAGTAACTGATTGATTTCCAGCTCACCCGGGGAGAAAAAAAAAAAAAGAAAGCCAAACTCCCTACTACAGTCTACTAGCTCTCCATAATCTACTACTCACCCTGACTCCATCTCCTTTACTCACTCCATTCCAGTCATACTCGTCTCTGAGCTGTTCCACCAGTACACCAACAAAACCCTCTCCTCTCCAAGTCTGGGCACTTTTTCCCTCTACCTGCAGTCTTTGTTGCATGATACCCACTCGACTTACTGCTTCCCACCCTTGAGTTCTTTGCTCAAAAGTCGGCTTCTTGATAAAGCCATCCACACTCACCCATTTAAAAGATTCAGTCCCTTTCCCATGCCTGATCTGCCCCCCGCACTTCCTATTCCTCTGCTCTAACTTTATATTTAATGGCACTTCTCAGATGTACTATATGTGTTAGTGATTGCTTTAATGTCTGCCTCTACCTAATAAAACATAAGCCCCAGGAGGGAAAGGATTTTTGTCTTTTTTATTTGCTGCTACATCCCCATCACATAGAAAAGAACCTATGCGAGGCACTCAATAAATGTTTAAGGGAGGGAAAGAGGAAAAGAGGAAGGAAGGAGAGAAGGAAGGAAGGAAGGAAGGTAATAAGGGAGGGAGGGAGGGAGGGAGGGAGGAAAAAAGACCATCTTAGACCTGAAGGTCAAGGCAGACACGGCTGATATCCGAGATACATCTGCATGCACCATTAACAAAGACTGAGTTGTCTCCATAGAATTCATTTAAAAGATAATTCATAATATACAATGGGAAGGAAGGATTTATCAAAATGCTTCCGCGCTTAGGAATTTTTATGTAGGGTGTATTTGGAACACATACTTATAAATCCATTAACATGTAGATCTAAATATCTATAGATATATAAAATGAGTGGAACTTTAGGAGAAATTTTACAAAATGCCACAGGCTACGGTAACCCCCCAGACACGTAAAAAGAAGTATACTGGGGTAAGTCAAACCATTCAATTATGTGCACCATAAGGTAGCTTGACAAGTAAAAGTGACAGTGAACAAAGCTCTTTTCTCCAGATGAAAGCCGGCACGGCTCACTTGTGAGTGAAACAGAGGACTAGACCTGCTGCCTGCTGCCAGCTGACAGTTACATGGGACCCCCTGAAGTTATAAATTGAATTTCTCCACTAATTACTGGTCTGAAGGGGACCAAGATCTGCATTTTATTTCTGTTGCTGAACTTGCAACATAAGCACTTGTGAATTTTACATTAGGGTCAAGCTGGGAAGTTCCCAGTCAGTTTTACTTGGAGTGCAGAACGGTGTCACCTCCCATGCAAATGAGGTCAGGCGTTCTTCCTGCCTTGGGTGCCCACCAAGGAGATTTCACTGTAATGAAGTCTAATAGGGAAGTCGATACAGAGAGGAAAAGAAAGAAAGAAGACAGAGCAAAACAAAACGAAGATCCTATTTGGAATAAAATTATGTTTAGAAATTTGCAATTAAATATTATGGATTCTAAGAGCACATATTTCAAAAAGAACTCAGAATTCTATAATATCGCTCATCAAAGTTATATGCCACACCCATTGATAACAATATCACCTATTCTACCTTACTCATTGTAAGACCAATAAAGCTACACAGCAGGCAGGTACGTCCCTGAAACAGGCCCAGTTCTCCTGAGAGGAGAACCTGTGGTTCAAATACTACCACTTTTGATCAGATAAGCACTTTATTCTTGCCAACAACCAATTATTTTTACGTGGATGCTGATCAAAAACACTCTGGAGAAGGAAAGTAGGTGGGGAGAAGGGGAGGGGAACAAAGGATGGTTGTGATATGGTATTTCAAAATACGTTTTCTGGAAAGGAAAAATGACGTCAGCATTTCTAATGTGTGTGGGTATCTTTTTTAATTTCCTGGAAAGCCAGAGTTTTCTCCCCCTACAAAACCAGCAACTTCATTCAAATTAGGATAACAAAATTCATCGATTTAACTGTTCAACAAGCAATTATTAAACATATTCTCTTTGTAAAAGAAGAAAAAGTAAGCATATTTATTGTAAACTCAATCTCCATCATTAAAATTCCCCTTCTTTCTTAATTCTTATTCCATTTACCATAACTTACATGAAATACGACTGAACAAAAATAATCTAAGGGATACTTAACACACAGAGGTCTGACATCTGAGATTTAGGAAGGAAACAAATTAACGAATGTAAAATATTGACTCAATCTGGGAGTCATAAAGACCTAGCTTAAAATCTTAGCTCCTTGACTTACTCGTTGTCTGAAAGAATGGAAGACTCCTTGGGTCTCAATTCTCTTCGGTGGAAAATGTCTCACAGTACCCACCCCAGCAGCAGTTGTGAGGGTTCAATGAGATGCTGGCAAGAACCCCTTCCCAGTACGTATTCAATGAACAATAGCTATTTGGGTCATCTTTTGGAAACTTAAACTTACATAGCACCATTCTTAATTCCTATGAGCACTTTTTGGCAAGACTTCAGAAACACTAACTTTTATTTTACCTCTTCAGAAGAAATTATTTTCATGCTCATCTTCTTTAAAAAAATATATAACCCTTGGAATTGTTGTGCTTCTGGATATCTCAAATAAATGCACGAAGAAGAAATTCCAACTTCATGGACCCCTTTCAAAAAAATAACCAAGAAAATTCTTACCTAGTTTTGGCAAGGAATAGGGCACTTTAAAGTAGTCTTCATAAAATTCTATTAATCTCTTTGTTATATGGAGAGCATAGTTCCCGGATCCTCTTCTGATAGCATCGGGTCTTGCATATAATCGTACCTAATTAAAAATATATATAAAAGTTACTTTAGCCTTTTGGTACCCAAATTTTATCTTCCCTGCATATATGAATCTGCACAAATCACTTTGAATACTACAAAAATTAAACAGTATTCTTGTTCATCTATCAAAGCATGCTGTGGCTGGAAAAGCCGAACTTCAACAATTAAAGTAACCAAGTTGAGCAAGTAACAATTTCCTTGCTTCGCAAGAAGACATAGAGTAGAGTTATACACCTTGCATCAAAATAAATATTCAAAGTTATCACTTACATGTGCTTGCTAGAGATAGGAAGGTACGGTGGATTAGGATAATGGTTCCCTGACTATGCTGAATATGCAGGATATGGTGGCTCGGCAGGAGAGAAGATTCATGGTTTGTTAAAGACACATTGCATCCAGCTTTGGAAGCATTACTGAGCTGAGCAAAAATATAAGTTACGCTTCCTTCTTTTCTTTGGAACTAACTGTCCTTATTCCCCACATGCAAAGTAGGGATAGAAAATTGTTCATGTACGTAAATGATTGCCATTCTGGAAAGCTGTCTGCAACTGCTCCGGGCTTCAAAACCAGCTGAAGTAATTCAGATTTCTAACACAATCCAGATACTTAATATTGATTTTTAAATCAAGCGTTGTATATTATCTAGTCCTTGGCCAAAAAGAAGCCTGAGGCAAATAACATAAAACTGAACAAAACTAACAATTGTACAGAAAAGGTTAAAATGAGATTAGTTTTCATAAAACTTTCATAAAGCTATCCAGCATCTTTCTTTCCAAAGGCTAAATCTATTTTTCACAGATGTGGTCCCTAATCCTCATATCAATCCTGTGAATAATAAATATGTATTTTGTGGAGCAGTGGCGAGCACGGCAGCCGGGAGTGGGGCTGCAGTCCCGCTCTGCTGCTAACCACACTGGGTGATACTGAACAAATTACTTAACCTCTTTGGGTCTCCAATGGTCTCATTTATAAAATAAAGGTGTTGGCCACCAGCTGGTTACTGAAGTTCTTTTCAGTTCTAAAACACATTACTTCCCATCGCTTTTCACAGATAAAGGAGTTTCTGTTCTTTTCGAATCACTAAATGAAATAAATGGTTTATTCGGTATGTGAAAATGGATGTTTATATTCAACAGAAAGACAAAAGAAAGTTGTACTCGATCATAGAAAAATTGATTATACAATCAGCTCTTTATTATCCTTGCCTAAGGAGAGACAAGAGGGATCTCAAAGAAATGTTTGATCAAAAAGAGAAGAAAGTTTAAAAATATGCATTCTGACTTTGTGTTAGAAAGACATCATTTAATAAGATAGCTACTAAATTAAATATCATTTATTTACTGAAATTATAAAGCTCCTCCCAACCCCACAACCAAATCAAATGTCAAATTTATTCACAGTCACCTACAGTTTTGGCTGGCAGTGTAGACCACAAACAACAGCAAGACTTAACACCTTTAGAAAGACAGTGGTCATAATTCCCTGCTCCTGACATCACCTGCCAAGAAACATGCAATGTCTTAAGTGAAGTTCCCAAGAAGCAGACCCTATGCAAAGGATGAGTCTACAAGTGATCTACCAAAGAGGTGATCTCAGGAGAAACCTGCAAGGGAGCACCGGGAAGCAGGATAAAGAAGAAGAATGTGCCAAGCAAGGTGCAGTTTGAGGTGAGGTCCTGGCCTCAGCCTGATCCCACAGGTAGCTCTGGAGGATGAAGCACACTGGTAAGTTTGCGCCACCTTGACACATGAGAGCTAGATTCCCAAACTCCTGCACCTCTGTCATTGGCTACTGGCTACTGAGGAGAAGGCATAAAATCCCAGGTACTTTCTGGTCTTGCAGCATTTGGCTATGCAGCTCCAGTGGCCCAAGTATAGTCCTTTGAAGATTATCTCGGGTGAGAGCTGGGGCATAGGGGCACCAGACTGGGAAGAAAATCTGTCTGTGTACCAACAGCATACACCACAGAGAGTAACCATCCATCCATCCATTCATTCATTCATTCAACAAACACTTACTTGACATCTGCTTTGCACCAGGCCTGGATTAAGCATTTTTAACTTAGCAGTGAATAAGACATGTTCTCTAACTAAAGGTGGTACAAA
Source organism: Carollia perspicillata (assembly GCA_004027735.1). Classification (NCBI taxonomy): domain Eukaryota; kingdom Metazoa; phylum Chordata; class Mammalia; order Chiroptera; family Phyllostomidae; genus Carollia; species Carollia perspicillata. Next base: position 3,060 of record PVKM010008899.1, on the reverse strand, counting down.
GCATTACTGAGGGAAAAGCAATGCAAATATAATCTCCATTCTCACAGAGCTTCCCATTTATTAGTGAAGATAATACCAGATAATGATAAATGGCATATGAATGGTAAGCTATAAGTGACGAATGTATACTGAGGACAATAGGTAGCTTTCAGAAGGTTCAAGGTAAGTAGTAGTTGCATGTGAGCAAGCCAAAACTAGGACCACTGCAAAATGATGCAGCAAAAGGTGACTAATTTTACTCCTAGCAAGCATCATCGATTTTGGTAGAAGCAGCCATTCCTATTAATCAACTCTACCAGTTAGTCAAGCTATCTGTAGACCCAGACAAGAGCAACACAATTAAATCAATCTGGTTGTCACGATTTGATGGAAATGATTCCATCTCGGTGAGAAGATGAAATATACACATGCTTAGCACAGTGTCTTCATTTGTTCATTCAAACATTTATTGCACACATGCTGTGTGTCAGACATTGCACTGAAGAATAGAAATAGAACAATAAAAATTCCTACCACAAAATGAACAAGGCATTTACTCTTACTGCTCTTAAGAGGTTCACAACATGTGGGAAAACAACAAATAAATCAACAATAAAATGCAATGTGAGAAATGCAACAATATATTCTGCCTTCCCTCCCATTAGAAAAGCCAATGAAACTACGTTTCTATCCAAGGCCAAGCCCTCTGCATCCTATCCCCTCTTGCCTTTTCAAATATTTTCTCAAAATCCTCCTCCTTTGTCTCCCAAATCACTAATTTATGTCTCCATGCTGCATCATTTTCTTCCGCAAATAAATACTCTGTATTGTTCCTTCTGTTTCAAAACAAAATCTTGGCTGACCACAGTTCCTCCAGCTAAGACTTCCAGCAATGCTCCTTGAAAGTGTTTTCTTCTATATAGTTAGGATTGGCATATAAGTAACATTCAAACTGCAACACTTTTAGAATGAAAAGGAGCACTTAGGTATAAGCTGGGTAGTTACCCACTTATACTCTGTGTCTATTTTCTCTTGAATTCATTACACTAAGGCTTTCATTCCCACTACTCTACCGTAACTGTTCTCATCAACAAACATCATTAAAGACACCAGGATGCTAAATCCAACAGTCATCTCCCTGTCTTTAACATGCATAACCTATCAGCAAAATTTGACACAGTTGCTTGGTTCTTCCCCTCCTAATGCTTCTCTCAGCTTCTATCTTACTTTTCTGTCTATCTGGTAGACAACTCCTTCTCAGTCTCCTGGCTGCTTCCTTCTCCTCTTCCTTCTCCTCCTCTCCTTAATGTTGGAGTACCCCAGGTTCCAATCCATAGACATATTCACTTCTTTGTCTACACTTGGTCCCTTGGTGATGACATCCAGACTTGTGGTTATAAATACCACTCAAATCCTAAAGACCTCCCCCATTACTTCCAGACTTCCCCGCTCATGAATCCAGCCATCCCTCTGATGTTTCCACTAAGATATCTAATAGGCATCTCAAACTTAACATGTCTAAAACCAAATTCTTGATTTCATACACACACACACACACACTCACACACACCCTCCACCACACACACACCTACCTGCTGCTCTAAAAGTCTTTCCCTCCCCTTGTCCAAGACCAATGCCTCATCATCATCCTTTTTTCCCTTTCTTGCTCACTCCATGTTCAATTGGTCAGCAGATCCTTTTGGCTCTACCTTCAAAACATATCTAAACACCAACAATTTTTATAACCACAGCACTACCACCCTTCTCCAAACTTCCTTCATATTCTGCTCTAGCATCTTTCTAATGTCTTGTCCCTTACTCCCCCAAGTATGTCCTCTCCACAGCAACAAAATATTCCTGTTAAAATAAACATTGAGTCACATCATTTCTTTGCTTTCCTCCTCCAGTGGCTTCTCATCTCAATTCAGAGCAAAAGGCTAAGTTTTTATAAGGACCCCAATATCCTTAAAAACTAGAGTCCACTGTACCTCTCTGGCCTCATTTTTCATGCTTTGCTCCACATTAACCTTCCTCCCTTCATACACCAGCTTCCTTTGCATTCCTCAAATATGCCAAAGAGATTTCTCCCATCAAGGCCTTTGAGTTTTCCCCTGGATACCTCCCTGACTTGTTTGCTCTACCTCTTCAGATACTTGTACCAGTATTTCTTCTTAGAAAAATCTTCCCTTCCACCCCAGAACTTCCTAACCTCCTTCCCTGCTTTACTGTTTCCAGTAAGATTTATCACCATTTAACAAAAGATATGTTTTATGTACTCTTGTTGCTTATTGCTGCCTTTTGTCCAAGAATGTAACTTGCATGAGGGAAATAATTTTTACCTATTAGTTCTATGAAAGTGCCATTTTTGTACGTCAAAATATTTTGTTTAATTTGCTTGTCAAGTATGTGGCATATAGGAGCCAGTCAATAAATTTTGTTATGAATGAATCAGTAAATTTCATAGGTATGTGCAGGCTCTAGGGGGGGTATACAAGTATGATAAGAACCCTTTGATAAGACTATAGGGTTCTGGGGAGAAAATGTTTCAGCTAAGTCTTGGAGGATAAGCTGGATGTAGTAAGCTACCAAGTTGAAGATGATATCCCAGACCAAAGTCACATTATGTGCTAAGGAAACATTGTCGACCAAATAATAAGTGACTGTAATGCAGTAGTAAATATTAGAATTTAATTATAATAGTGCTGGTAATTCATTAGAGGATGTTAAACCAAAATGTGATAAAATGACTTTTGCACTTTGGAAAGATCACGTCGGTGACCAATATAGAGGTGAACTGAAATACAGTGGGTTGCTTGTTCAGATGTCCCACAGAGAGGCAATAGTTTCAAGAGAAAAGTGAGGAGAGATAGGCAGTGACAGGTGAGACCAGGGAAGTGAGGAGAAACTTCAAATCATATTAAAGAAATGCCTATATGTCAAACTGTAGAATATTAATTTAATACTATGGGCACAGATGAGTTAAAGATTTTTTTAAACTGCAGAATGACAAACATAATTTGGTTTTAACAGATTACATCAAATGCAGTGTAGGTATTGGATTAGCAAAGGCGTAGAAACACA
>PVKM010008898.1:0-38064 GCA_004027735.1 Carollia perspicillata | reverse complement strand
CCAGCAACTTTGATTTCTGTGGTCCGACACAAATGTACACTTCCTATTCAAGTGATTTTACTTACACTCATGCAGGCATGAGATATGTTTGGTAATTTGTCATATATTTGGGCCAGGCGATTCTCATTTTATTTTTCATCAGTGTTCATTGGAAAACTGGAAACTTTCCCATCATTGTAAATTACCTGTTGATTTTGTGAAGACAAAAAATGTGAAAATATAGCACACTGTGTTGACTATTAAAGAATTTTTTTAAAGAACCCAATGATTATGTATATAGAAAAAGGAACTGACAATGTTTCACAAGAAAATATACCCACATGTGTGTGGGTATGTTTTGCATTTTGAGTAAATTGAGAGATGAAGTGGTAATGAGAATATGAATGACTAGCCAGGAGACCTGGCTTGAGGTAACATGGTTTCAAGCCAGAAGGGTCTCCTTCAAGGGTTGCCCTTTAGCTTCCCTAAGGGCTAGTCCTAACTCTAATTTTCTTGTATTCTGCCCTTGCCAACACTGGAAATTAAACCTGGGCCATGCCTTTGCCGATTATGATAATGATAAGACGATTCTGCACTAATATTTATGAACACACTTACAGTTCTTTGTAGTGAGAATGGGCACAGTTAAGAATACAACTATGCATGTCTTGTCTCAAACTTTGAAAAAGACATACTAGGTTCAGCTAAGGGCCAGTGATGTAGTAAGAAGTGAAAACACAGAACTTACTTAGCAAGAAATTCCTTATATGGGAACACAGAAGAACCTCAAGCCCTGGTGGAAACTCTCCCCCGACACAGAAAAGTCACCTGTAAGTGGTAGATTGGGCCACGGGGAATACAGAGGTGAGGGGAGCCACCTGCTCTCTGTGGCACCCTCAACCTCCCATGTACTGCTTGGGTGTCACCAAAATGAAAGCTACTTACCATGACTCTTCCGTGTTTGAATCAAACTAGCACTAGGGTTTCAGCTACATTTGAAGAGTCCACCACACACTGCCTGTGAAATTCTCCCAATATCTCCGAACTGCAAGTGCCTCGTCTATAAGTATCTTAGTCACCTCGGAGGGCTGTTTGGAAGGGCATGCAGACATAATATGTGAAAGTGTTCAAAGTAAAGCACTGTATAAATTGAAACTGATTTTAACATTATTTTTTCTATGTAGAGTCTAAGAGTCAACTGTAATTTACATATGGACAGCACAAAGTCTCTTAACCCCTGTCCTGGACTGCAACTCTACTTCCTCCTATGAGCTAGCTGGACAGCCCAGCTTCTCTAAGTTTAAGTTTCTCTGTCTATAAAACAGTGTAATAGTATCTAATGTAAAGCATTGTGGTCATGATGAAATGAGTTTTGTAAAGTGCCTACTACATACCAAGTGCTTATTAGATGGTAGCTATTACTTTTTGGGGTTGACTAATAGTTACTAAACATTTACATATTAAGTCAACCCTGCAAACTAAATTACTAAGTACTGTTACAGGAAATAGAAGTCAATCATTCCTACCATTTATCTATATGATTCTATCCATCATTCTATCTCTCCATATCATCGTGTCTTTTGATGCCTAATCAAAACGGCAGAAAGCGACGTAAGAGCAGGATGAGGGGACTTGGTCATCCTCCACATGTGCACGTTGTACTTAGTGGACTTTGAAACTGAGATCTTTACGTGATGACAGGAGCACCCACAAGTGGTGCTCAATAAGCTTTTAGAAACCAAACTTCTAATGGTGAGTTTCTTCTAGACTAAATTAGCACAAAACTAATTTTACTGGTTTTGTCTGTAGTAGATCAACCTTCTCAGCCACAGAGCAAGGTATTTTTTTCTTGACACTTTTAAAGTTTCTCTTACTTATTGAGCTTGAAATTAAACATGTGAAATTTGATAATAAAAGTTTTTGTGATTCATCCATGTTTATTATACAGCTAGCTGAGTCTATTGTAATATAACTTCATCCATTTGAATATGAAGTCATCTGTTAAAAACTAGTAATAAGTGATGTTTAACCATGTCACTCTGTATTATGCAATAGAAAAAGTGGGTAAACTATATCCCTTCAAATATATTCATCTGTGATAATGGTGAAAAATACAGTAGTTCTTACACTGGCCTTTTGTTTATGAGCCAGCCTTTATTTTTCTGCCCTTTCACTGATAATGTTAACATCAGTCCCATGTCTGTAGATATCAAATACATTTTTCTGTTTTTCCATGTCTCTGTAAGGAGAGTCTATTATAATGATCCACTCTTTTTGGAAGCCTTATTTCCATAACATGTGTATGATGATATTGTTGAGGTTATTAAAATAAAATAAAAGAATGGCAATGTACATGGGTGGGCAAAAGTAGATTTACAGTTAAAACAATACAATAATTATACAATAATACAATAATTAATAAATAATAATACAAGAACAAACTCTGTTTTGAATACTCACAACTATAAAGCTACTTTTAGCCCTGGCTGGTGTAGCTCAGTGGATTGAGCGCGGGCCTGCGAACCAAATGATCGCGGTTCGATTCCCAGTCAGGGCACATGCCTGGGTTGCGGGCCAGTTCCCAGCAGGGGACTCATGAGAAGCAACCACACATTGATATTTCTCTCCCTCTCTCCTTCCCTTCCCCTCTAAAGATAAATAAATAAAATATTTAAAAAAAATTAAAAAAAAATAAAGCTACTTTTGCTCACCCCATCTGTTATTGTTTAGCCAAATAACAAGTAGAAATTGAAAGAAAATGCTTTTAAATTTTAAGTATTCTTTGATCAGTATCATAATGAGAAAGTAACAAGGCTTAGTAGAGGAAAATGGCCAAATATATGCTTATTGACACAAGTTCAGTGGAGGTTCCTTGTGAAAGGCAGAGAGGTTAAGTATAATTTGGTACTAGCCTGTAAATTCAAAATAATGAATGCAGACTTTGACAAACTACAAATTAACATCATGTTCCATGACACGAAAGGAATTCTGAAAACCATGACCTGCATTCTGAAAGAGATGAAACTGTAGTTGTCATGGGGGGAGAGGGAATTACGTTTTACCCAGTACAGGTGACCACCCTCTGTTTTATTTAATCATAGGATTCCCAAGAATGACACCAACCTGCTGCCTCTTCAGTTTAAGTTCCCATCTTCCTCTGACAGGATCAGCATGTCTCTGAGCAGAATGTGATTCAAATTATATATCTATTAATGATCAAAAAATCCTAAATGCTTGGCGAGTACTTCAATTCCAGAAAGAATTTTTTTCCAACCAGAGACAATAAATGGCTGTGTTTTTTTCAGTGTGCTAGTCTCCAACAGTCTAAGGCAGGGGTATCAAACTCATTTTCATCAGGGGCCACATCAGCCTCGCAGTCACCTTCAAAGGGCCGAATGTAATTTTAGGACTGTGTAAATGTAACTACTCCTTAACGGTTAAGCGAGAGCTTGGCGCTGCTCCTGGGCTGGATAAAACACGGTGGAGAGCCAGATTCAGCCCGTGGGCCTTGTGTTTGCTACCTGTGAGCTAAGGGATTGTTAGGATAACTTTGACTCTCTGCAATTTCTATTTTAGGTGCTAACTTAAGGACTTAGTCTCAGTCTAAGCTATGACTCCAAAGCAAGTGATGATACTGATTGGTAACATGAGACAATCTGTAGTTCACACACAAGAAACATGGCATGTTTAATTCAGAAGGAGAATGAATGAGATATACAAACTTTCTCACAAATTATGGAATAACAACAATAATCTGCTTGATATATCATAGTCTTGGCAAGAGGCAAACAGAATTGTCCAGTGAGAGATGGTGACAGTTCTCTCTTGTTTGCCCAGCAATGAGCTGCGTGGGATGGGGGGCCCTTCCTCCAGCAGGAGGGGCAGCACGTCTCACAGGGCTCTAACTAGGTCCTCTCAGTATGGGAACGCAGGTCACATCCAGCTCAAAAGGTTGTCTGCAATCACCTTAAGCAACAGTTCCCTGAGTGCAGACATCCTCCCTGCCTTCACAAGACCATTTCAGGTTTGCATGGCCCCGTAAAGAGGAAGGAGGGAGCATGGCCCTGCTTTGGGACACACAGCACGGTGCTTCCAGTTCAGACGGTCACTGCTTTCTCTTCTGTCGACGAGGGGCTCAGGCACCGCTTCCTTCCCACTGCTGTCTCCACCACTAAGTTCCCCTGCACTGTGCTATACGGTGTGTGGTTTGCCTGTGTGTAACCTCTACCAGGTGCCTAAAAAAAGAGTCTGACTTAATTTGTTAGATTCATAGAAAAAAAATGACAGTGTTTATGTTACATTCATCTTTTCACACAACTTTATTCTCAAAAAAAGTTGATGCTGAAGACAGTGTGTAGACAAAAAGTTGATGCTGGAGACAATTTCTGCCTTTTGTTGCTGATTTCAAGACAAATGAAACGATTAAGCAAAATTGTAAAAATTAGCTTTTTTGAAAAACTTTGTATGTAACTGTAATGTCAAGGTGAATACTTCATTTTTATTTATAAAAGTCCACCTGAAATTAAACCAATTTAAACTTCTGGGTTCCTGACACATTCTTTATTTGGAACCAGAAGATTTCTTACACTTACAGACTGTCCGAGTGTGAATGCAGTATAAAGAGCACGTGTGTGGAGCTCAGAGGTCTCTCACTTACAAAGCCTGATCACTAGTTCTCAAGGAATGAGGCCACAAACTGAAACTGGCCTGGGTCAGCTAAGTACCAGGTAAGTAAAATGTATGTTTAGTGATTCAGTGAAAAAGAGCTGACTGTAGTTCAGTTAGAGATAGAGTACCCCATGTTGACTTTGGTATGTTCCTTTTGTTCGACTGTGAAGTTAACTGAGTTGTGCTTTTTAAATAAATATGAGAAAATGCTCTCGCAGTATAAGCATTTTATATTAATATAAAAACATAGCTATTCTATCAAAAGTTCTTGTCCAGCTGTATCTGGCATCAGACAGCTTTGACCTTCCTCGCTGTCAGTGATTGCCAATTGGGACTATGGATGTGAAAGCACATTATAAATTAAAATAGTGCATGAAACATCACTATACTTGCTAGTATCACCACAAATCCACAGGTACATTACCTGACATGTACTATGGACAATTTTGACAAAAATAACTTCCTTAGGAATTACCTTGAAACCTCCCCACTATGGTTGCCATGGAAACAATGCACTCAGCCGTCGTCCTTTTATCGTTTGCATTGGACTCATGGAATTATCACTAATTTAAAGAAACACTATTCATAATTCAATGTGGCATGCTCTGAACATGAGGTTAAGTAAATGTTTCTTATAAATCAAATATCTCTTCTTAGAATTGTTCGTTTTGGGGGGTTTACTGTAATCATGAAAGAGCTGGAAAAGCAGTAACACCATAAGAAAAGGTCTTATCCATGTTATTGGGACAAACAAGATAAAAATAACTGACATTTAAAGCACTAACTACACACCTGAGCTAAGTGCTAAACACTGCCTGCGGAATAAGACTGTCTAGGTCCAAATTCTATCTCCCTCATCTAGTACTTGTAAAACTATCTGTACCTCAGTTTCCTTGTCTATAAAATGATAATAATAATAACACAAACTCCACAGGTTTTTATGTGAGCATTAAATGAGCTGTGTACATAAAGCACTTAGAACACTACTTGGCGTCTAATATCCCTTCTCCCTCATCTTCCTGCTCTTCCTCAGTAACTCGAGATCTCACAGCTGGGAAGGCGAGGGGCTGGCAGACTGAGAAACTGCAGCCTGTACTGCCGGATGCTGAGTGGTAATAACTGACAATGATCGAACGCTGTTTACAGAATTTAGAGCGCACTTTAGCATAGAAAAACACGGAGCAACTTCTCCATCAGTGCCTCTTCACTTGAGCATCTACTATTATGTAAATTTTTGAGAAGATATTTTGGGGAAAATGTCTTTGTTAAATAGTTGTCAAATAGAATTAAAAAAGTTTGTGAATTTTTAAAGACTGAAGAAAAAACTAAAAATTTAAAAAATTAACTTTCACTATAGGAAAAAAATTCTCTAAGAACAAGCAAGATTTTTACAAGGCTATTGCTTTCTGTTTTTTTCTATTAGAGATACTTACAGTTAGGCTGACTTAAAAATTATAAAATTAGGAAGGTTTTTCTTGGAAAATTTAGAAAATTTCTCAAAGGCATGACAAGAGGAGACATTCTTAAGATACGATGACATTGAGCTAACCACTTTCCAACTTGCTGCATCATGATGGATATTCACTGTTAACCATGAAATGAATCTGGTTTTCCTTTTACATTTAATATCACACTGAAGATATTTTGCAGTGTTTTTCACTCTTTCTGAAGCTGCATACAAATAATGTTTTATAGTAGCAGATGTGTGACATCACGTGAAAACCCTGTAAAACTTTTACATGAAAATCATATCTGCCAATCTCCACTGTCATTTTAACTGTAGTTACATGGTTTGCTCCTCTGTCTGTGCCAGAGGAGGCAGCTTTGCATGAAAGCTGCTCCAGGAAATTGTGTCTTCTGGACTAGCAAGTTAAGCAAATTGTGTAGCTGCCATTGAAACCAAAATGTACCCAGCAGACACAATTTCACAAAAGAGGAGGGAAAAAACCACATTTGTACAAAAGTCACAGCTGTTCAACTCTATATTTTGTACTTTTTTCATTAAAAAATTTCCTGTTTCTTTAGAAGCAGTGACAGTTATATTTCTAGTTAGCAACTTAGGACATTTTAAGACATTGCTAAGTTCTATATTATCAGGGAATTGGTGTCTGTCAGGAAAAATTGGGCGAACTTTTCTCTGCTGCTACACGGAATGGAAACGTGGTCCGTCTGCTCTGTCTGTAAATGAAATAACAGAAGGTGGAAATGAAATAGGTGAGTAGGGCCCATTGGTCTCCAGCATTCAGAGCTGGGTGGCTGCCTCTCCTGAGCTGAACCAGTGTTGACTTTCCTGTGTTAAGGTCCACATGGTAGGGACTCCTCCTCTTTCAAATGTTGCATGTCTTGCTCCCAGCAGCCCTGCCGTCCAGAGCTCTCTGGCGTAGTGGGCAGTGGAGCTGGGGCCTCAGAATGCTTGTGTCAGAAGCCAGTCTCACAGGTCATACGCAGCACCGACTGCCCAGTGTCAGACACGTGCTGGGACACCATACAGAGGAGAGAGCCAGAGAGACTTTCTCTAGTCACCCCCCATTGTCCTCCGGTAATGAGTCCCCAGCTTGTTTGGACCATTATGGATTATGAACGCTAAATTTATCGGAGGCATTCTGGGCAGAGGTTGGAATCTGGGCTGTATCGTCAGACTGCCTGGGTGCAAATTATGACCATTTCTCCCCACACTGTGTGATACTCGGTAAGTTCTTTAACGTCTTCAGCCCATTTCTTCAATATAAATTTAGGACCATTTACCTCACTATCACCATAGAAAAGGTTATAAATGTGGTAAAGTCAGTTGAACACTAGCCCCGATCACGGCACATACTAGTATTCAGTAAATATTAGCTATTCTGATGACATAATGATGATGAAAATTTTTCTGAATTTTCAGTATTTTAAACCTGTAACTTTAAAAGGCAAAGTCAGTAATAACAGTCAAAAGCTATTCAATCTAGGTTTTTCAGTTTCAAATTGTACAAACACTTCCCTGCTTTTGATGCTGGAGTTCCTACCTGCTTGTCTGGGGCTGACAGGAAAATGAGTGTCTGCAGAGCTGTGCTGGAGGCACAGACTGGTTTCAACCTGACATGCCCTGCAGACGACAAAGAGCCCACTCTGCAGCTCCTGCTCCCTGTTGTCGGTTTATGTGAAGCGACTGACTGCTAAGCTGAACTTCTGATGTCCTTGTACAGACTTTTCTGTCACTGGGTGGGGAGGAGAAATGTTTTTCATATGCTGTATCTCCAATTGCATAGGTGGATGTATAATTAAACATCAAAAATGGTAACTCTGGGGAAAACCCACTGTCCATCATCATCAATAGAATTAGTGAATCAACATTTTCTTGGTTACAGATTTATCATAAAGAGCACCTTTCTTTATTACATTAACTAAATATTAAGATTGCAAATTGAAATGAATGATTCTTTAAGATATTGACCTTAATGTTATCACTTCAATTATATATTGTCTTAAATTAGGCATATTATATTTTGTATTTATGATATCTACTGAAAAATTGTAATAGCAACTTCAACTAGACAGTTACTATTTTATTTTCTGTATAAATTAACTATAAAGAAATTAGGTGAATTTTTTTCCAGCAGAAATACTCTATGGACTGAAAGAGATAAATAAGTACAATGTTCACATATCTATTCATATAGGTTTCATAAACAAAGGTATTATTCAGAATCAATATATACCTTGTGAAAGTAATAGTGTCATGGAGATGAGATTCACATTTTTTTAACAATTAAGATGAACCGTGTAAACAAGTATATTCCAATTCAGATGAATAAGTTGTCTTTTATGTGATAAAAAACATCCCTCATGTCAAGTAATGTTATATTGTATAAAATAAATTGAGGTACTTTAATTATGCTAATGATTTTTTCCAAATGATGTTTCCAAGAAATATTAGAATGCAATTCTACTTAAAATTATCTTTAAGTTAGAATAATCTAGCTCAATTCTCTGCTTGGCCTCATAACACCGACGCTGAAATTGGTGTACCTTATGGTGTTGTGTAATTGGGAGAAGCTATGACAAATGATAGAATTAGAAGCAACTTGAAGAACATTAAACTATTTGACTTATCTGTATCATGAGCTTAACTACTACTTGGAACCTACAATTATTAAATGTTGCTCTGGCTGGTGTGGCTCAGTGGCCTGTGAACCAAAGGGTCGCCAGTTTGATTCCCAGTCAGGGCACATGCCTGGGTTGCAGGCCAGGTCCCCAGTTGGGGGAGTGCAAGAGGCAACCACACATTGATGTTTCTTACCCTCTCTTTCTTCTTACCATCCCCTCTGTCTAAAAATAAAAAAATAAAATCTTTAAAAATTAAAAAAATAAAATTATTAAATGTTAATCTTATTTAATATAGGGCATGACTAATTAACTTATAAATAACTTTCTGATTATGATGATAATATATCAAAAATGAAGTGGAGAAATGTAAAGAGAAATATAAGTTAAGCAAAAACAAACAAAAGGATAACCATCCTAGTGTAACTATAGTGAGGGCAATTTTCTTATAGAGTTATAGTCAACAATTAGTTCAATAATTAACTGCAAACCAGCACCATATCTTGAAGAACACACACCTCAATGATCAAGAAAGTAGGAAGCATTGCTTTCTGACATGTGGCTGTCTCACTTCTATGATAGATCATTAGAGCAGAGAAGAAAGGTTTGAATTAAATACTGTTTCCCACATTGGATGGCAGCTCAAAATGAGTTGAGGACAGGGAAGAACAATCTGAAGAAGTAGAATAAGGGAGGGGTCAGTAAACTATGTTCTGCAGGTCAAATTCAGCCAGCTGGCTGTTTTTGCAACTAAATTCTTATTGACATATAGCTGTGCCCATTCATTTCAGTGACATTTATGGTTGCTTTCAAGCTACAATGGCTGAACTGAGTAATTGTGACAGAAGCCATATGTCCTCTACCCCACCCCAAATATTTACCTGGCTTTTTATGGAGTTTTCCAATATCTAAACTAAGGAAAGTATTCTTACTCTATGAATTCAGCAAGGAAGTGTATGAAAGATGAGATCTGGCATGGTAGAAATCTCCGTTTTCTTTCATTATATGCAACTACCTTGGATTTCTAGATATAAAAAGCTTTGGCACAGTACAGTCTGATTCAGTGAATTAAGACAAGCTAGCATTTATCGGAAACATTCAATGCTGCTAATTTTATCCAAAAACTGCAGGTACATTACTATTAAAATATCTGTATTTTTTAATTCGTTAGCAATGTAGTGGAACTTGGGGGCCCTATAATTCTCTAGAAGTGATTTCCCTTCATTTTTGCAATTAGAGATACCTCCATGTATTTATCTTAGTTTTTGCATTTATTGAGCACCCACATGACATTAGAATATTAGATACTATGTTAGAAGATTGCATGTGACAAATAAAGTAAATTCGCTTTGCCTGTAAATGGCTGGCTATGGTACCAAAATTGAGGCTTTTCCAAATGAATATGGTGGGTCAAAGTGTTCAAGACAAGTGGTGATGAGGAAGATGCTCAAGGGCAGAGAGCACAGGGGCCTCACTCATCCGTACCTCCCCAGCACGGAGAAGGGCTTGATGCTTAGTAAAAGCTTGGGAACTGTTTGAATATGTTACAAAAACAGTTTATCAATAAACCCATCAATCTTGTAACACTTGACCATCTGGATTATTGCTGTAAAACAGAATATGATTGGAGAAAACAGAGTCTGATCTTGATAAATAATAGAATGTCTTTTGTTTTCCAATCTCTGCACTTTTTGGGAAATATATTAACACTTCCCATAAGGAAAATGTAGGCTTTGTTATTCACCAAACAACATAAATAACATTACACAATAGATAATAGAAACATTGCTCATGAAAAAAGGGGATTCTGGAAAAATAAGTCACATATGTAACTTTTGAAAATTATAAATATTAATTAATTTGCCTAAGAAAAATATATAATTTAATCCTTAATAGGGGCTTTATTTGGAATAGAGGGGTCCATAGAGGAGATAACTTATATTATGCGAAGATGCGTTAAGGCAATGCAACCTCCAATAAAATAGAAATCCAATCTACAGGGAGAATACTATTGATTTGAAATGGGATCTGAAAAGTGAAAATATGTCTAAAATTTATTTCATCATTTGACTGGAAAGTATGGCTGCTTCATTTAATTGACTTTGAAATTTGGTTTATTAGAATGTGTCTTTTTATACCCCTGAGTCAGCTCCCAAAATTTTGATGGGAAAATGAAGTGCATTTACTTTAATATCTTTAATTATCACTCATTTAGAGGATAATGTGAAACACACTTTTCCAAATGGTATTTTAGAATCTTGCGTCAAAGAAAAGGAATGACAAATTAGCAACTTGGAAGAGGCAAGAGACAGCTAGCTAGTGTTGCTAGAGTCTTCGTGGATACTTCCAAGTAAGATGAGAGGGAAATACAGGGAGGGTTAGCCACACATGCTCAGTAAATGAAATACTAACACAACTTCACAACATATTAATAAGAAGTTAATATCACACTTAGAGACTTACTCAACATAGTAAGTGCCATATATGGGATCATCGATTTTTTCCCAGCCATATGGAAGCTCTGAAAAATAAAAAGTTATTTCTTTCAGTAAATAAGTAACAGATATCACAATTTCTAATAAAAAGTAATATAACTTAATTGTTCGTGGATCACAGAAATAGCCTACCAAAGTGGGGTAAAGCATTCGGTGTCAGCACCAAGTTTCAAACACGTATTGTAGGAACTATCAGAAGCACCAACTAGGAAATTGGCAGTTAAAACACAGAGCTGTCTTCTGTGCAGATGCACTGCTGGGCGTAGCTGTTTATCCCACGCCAAACAGGGAGACAGCACGTCATCATGTTATCACCACTCAAGGCAATACTGAGGGCAAACTGCTTTCCTGAAAGTGCATACAGCTTTCTTATTTATGTGTATATTTAAAGGGATTGTTCCAGGATAAAGATAATATTTTCAAAATATATTTCCTAGGATAGCAATTTTTTCTGAAGAATGTAACAATAGACAGTATAAATTCTCAATTGACATTCCACTATTCAAGATGGTTAGCTTGCTGTTCTCTCCCCATGGGTCAGTTTTGAATACTGCCAATACTCTTTCAGGCATATTTTTTATAAAGTCTAAAATTCTGAACACATTCTCCTTGACAATATGGTTCATATTTCCAATTCTCTATGGGTAATTTTAATAAACACACATTAAAAATGTCAACAATGCTATAAATGCTACTATATGCAAAAACAGGCTGTTTGAAAACTAGGCTTTGCTTCATGACACATTGCCTTTATAATTACTAATTCCTAAATATAAAGAATATTATATTTTTCTCGATGGATATTAATTTTATGTGTATGGAATTTGAAATCTAAGTAAATACTGGCATGCTTTAAATAATATATTTAAATAAAATTCAAAAGTTTTATTATTATAGTAGTAATACATGTTTACTTAGACAAAGTACAGTTATAAAAAAGTAGAATCACTTGTAATTCCTCCATCCAGAGGTAACCACTGTTAATATTTTGGTGAATATTCTTTCTATATATGTGTGTGTGTGTATACATATACCATATTTTGCTGTGTATAATGCACACCCAGGTTTTGTGTGCATTACACGTACCCATTATTATACCCATGTATAAGGTGCATTCTTATTTTTCCCTCAAAATTTTGGACAAAAAGTGACCATTATACATGGCAAAATGCAGTATATATGCTTACATATATATACATCTGCATACACAAATAATATTTTTAGGAAATTAGAGCTTATGGTGCATATTATTGTTATATCCTACTTCTACTTAACAAAATGCCAAGGGCATCTTTCCACACAAATAAGTGGTACTGAGCAATGTCACCTAAAGGGGCACAGTAGTAGTCTGTGGTAATGGCTGGGGCCTTTGTAACCCCAGCAGCCTTCTGTTATTAACCATTGGGGCTTTCCAGTTGTTACCTATTATATATCATCTGTGTTGGATTTACTAAACCTAAACTTTCATCATTTTCCTAGTAAGGTAATAATGAATAATCTAGAAGGGGGATTTTGGATTAAAGAGCATGTACCCTTTAGTGGCTCTTGATATACAGCCAGGTTACCACCTGCACATTCACAGAAGAGAACCAGTTTATAATCTTACAGTGACTTTGTTCCTCTGCACCACCAAATTAAACACAGGTCCACGATTCCCTATCCAAGACTTTTAGAGATAGACAGGTTTTGGAACTCAGTATTTTCCCATTTAAGAAAGTTAACATGATGTGAATGATTTCTAATTTGTAGCCCTCCAAGTAGGGTTGGGGAAAGTACTTTATAAGCAAACACATGAGTATTTATGCAGCCAAAGTTATGTGATTCACACTGAGAGACACAAATAAGAACTACTTCATATTAGTTAGCACAAGCTTGCTGCCAGTGTGTCCAGGTCAGTTACGTTTTGCCAGCAAATGAGTTACAAAAGGCAGTATGTAGAGCTTCTGAATTTTGGATATACAGATAAAATATTATGTATAATTATTTGAAAATCAATCAAATAGACTTTAAAATGGCAGCTCATAGCTGTTTTAATTTACTTTTCTTGGATTTCTAGTTTGAACGTTTTCATTTGTCCATCCTTGGAGAATTATTTTTTTGTGTGCATTTTTATTAATTCATGAGGTCTTTACTAATTAAGGATATTAATTCTTTATCACATTTGTTGCATATACATTAAGAGTTTGTTTAGGTTATAATTTTGTTGAACATTTTTGTAACACATGGAAATTGTAAATTTTACTTGGTAATTTTATCATTGCTTTTCTTTATGGATTCTATCTCTAGAGCTTAGCTTAAATTCTGAAGGAAATTTTTTAGTGTTTCTTTTTTTCTTTTAAATATAAAATCTAGGCTATGACTTTGCTTACTCATCCTTTGAGTTGTTCTATCTTAATAAAATTATAACACCAAATTGTCAAGTACCTTAAGAAATTTTTCTTTCAAAATGGTAAGGAGAGCACTCTTTTACTGGGTATTTACTATGGTCCAGACACTGATGAATTTCCATGTACTAATTCATTTTACCCTAACAATTAAACTTGGCATTCAAAATCCTTGCACTCTGGTTCTGGCAATCTTAACCAATTTAGACATCAAGTTAGGCACTATTTAACACGGTATAAACAACACTTAAGATAAAGTAGGGTAATGATACGTATGGTTTATACCAAATCCTTCAAACTACTGGAGAATCTAGCTATTAGAATGAAGACTCCGTTTGACAAATAACTAATGTGCCTTTTACAAGCAGTGCAGTGCATTTTACTAAAGTAAAAGAATATACAGAGCACAGCAACCAATATTATGGATATGTATTATTAATATGACTGAATATATAGGTTCACATTTAAATAGATTTAATATAATTTCAGGAATGCCGCACAAGATAATCATATTCAATAACATATGGAATAAGAGACTAATATTGTTAATTTTATGGATACTAGTTTTACTTTTTAATGGCACTGTTATATGGAAGCATTTCATGGTCGAATTTTTAAAGTTACCTTTTATAATGTAAACTATTCCTTCACATATTCCTTATCTTCGGTTCTTTTCTGAGTAAATGACTAATTCTAAATAATGCATCCCATAAGTACAGATTTCATTGGTTCTTATTCTTTGCAGATTTACAGCACCAAAGGTCCAGCAAACATTTATTTATAATCCTTTTTCATTGTCATCATGAAGTATTCATCAAAATTTAGGAGAAATATTTTTTTTCATATGATATTAATATATTGTGTTCGTTTGCCTGCTTGCTTCATATTTCCAAAATAAACCAATGATTTGTGCTGGAAATGATATGTTATAAGCACTTGTACTTTAAAATAAACTATTAGTGGTCCTTAACTCACACTTCGAGACAAAATAATACACGATAGCTCTAACTTTTTGTTACGAAGAGCTGTCATTTATTTCATTTTAAATATTTATAAGGGATGGATAGATGAATGTTACAAGAAACCAGTAACACATACATATATTTCTTCATTTGTAAGTGTGGCAGAATGAATGTAAAAATCCAAAGCCAATATTTTAAAAGGTGTGTGTGTATTCATTACACATGCCTGTGCATTTATATGTATGTATATTCATGAGTGTATATACACATGTGTGTTTTTCTGCATGTGCATGTGCATGTGTATGTGCAAGGGGAATGGGAATTCCCCTTGATGACATTCTTCCTGAGCAACAAAGAAAGGTCTAGGCCAGAATGATAATATAAAAACACAGCTTCACTCATAAAAAGACAAGTAAAAAATAAACTCTTTAAGGTTATAAGCTTATATGTACATTTAAGATTTAAGATTACAGGTGCATTTAGATGATGGAAAAATTAAGAATCATCTTTCACTATGAAAAGTGAACTATTTGGTCTTGAATTGATTTTTAAAAACCAATTGCTTCTTTTAAAAATAAAGTTAACAAATGAAAAAAATAATTTCCAGTGTTATACTATTTGCTTAATCAGACAAGCATGTAACTTGGTGCTTTTGGGTCCTGGGTTATTTAGAACATTTTATTTAACAATACAGGACAAATTTACAGATGGTTAAGGTCACACTGATGAAAGAATAACATATATTAAACAAAGGGAAAAATAAATATGAGATTAGCAAGGTTAATGCTGCACTAAGAAATTTTTTTTAAAGATTTTATTTATTTTTTAGAGACAGGAGAAGTGAGGGAGAAAGAAAGGGAGAGAAACACCAATGTGCAAGAGAGACATCATTTGGTTGCCCCCCGCACACCCCGAACTGGGGACCCAGGCATGTACCCCAGCTGGGAATTGAACTGGTTAGGTTCACAGGCCAGCACGCAACCTACTGAGCCACACCAGCCAGGGCTAAGAACTGTTTTTAATTGAGATTTTTTTCCCCAGGCCATGGAACCATGGAGCAAATTCAATGAGTAGGCATTCCTGCAGTGATCCCTTCTGCAGAAGTCTGTGTAAATGTCTAGATTAATTTGTATCCATCATATAAACTTTGTAAAACTGTGAAAGAATCAAAAGATTAAGTAGGCATCCTATACTGCCTGGATTCTGCCACCGCTACTATGCTATATTTTGTATTTACTTTTCTTTCCAAATCTTATTCATTTGTTTGTTAGGTACACTGTCATTGTAGGAAATAGAGACTCCTCCATGGTAACTTACAAATAACAGTTTTCAGGCTGCAACTGGGAAGTTTGTAGAGTACAAGGACAGTATGTCTTATGGAAATGGGACCCAAGTACAGGAACGCTGTAAGGAACCTAGGATACACTTACTCAGGATATCTTGGAAGGACTCCTGTCTGTCTTACTTTTTGTATTTTAAACTACATCTTTTATCTCTGTGTCTGTGTCTCTTTCTTTTTTTTGCATTTTAGAAGGTTTTAATAGAAGAGATTAATATTTGAGACTTGAAACAAAACACAATAATTTACTTTGAGCCACACGGAAGTCTCAGGCTGCCTGTTTATAAATGGTGATCAGATATTTTTTCCCCCTTGGGCTAGAAAAAACAAATATGTTTAATGGCAGCCATAAGTAATGGCAGAGGTATCAGTGGAAAATAAAATCCCTGAAGAGGTCATAATCCTGTTGTGCCTGTGTTTGTTTCTCTTTCAGTGATTGGCTGCTTCTGTTGCTCATCTTGTGTATGTCCTGCAAAGGTTTGCCCAAACTTGACTCACTGTTACTTTTTATCTCAAGCACTGCTATTACTGCTTTGATCTCTCAGTTTCCCAATTCTGTATCCCCAATCCTCCCAAGAATTCATTAATCCAGTTCAATTTCTTCAAAATAGATCCAAGTGGTTGACCTGGCAGATCAATGTGATCGCTGCCCTCAGGTTAAAAACACACCCATGGAATAAGCCCGTATGGGTCGGGGTTGGGCCCTTTGATAAATATAGGGCCACACCTGTAATGGTCTATAATATAACTGGTCAGTACTCTTCAATAGGGTCAAGGTCATAAAATGGAAAAACTGAGGTATGTCACAACGTGGAGGAGACTATGTAAACAGGAAGACTAAATGCACTGTAGGATTCTGGATTAGGTACTGGGTCAGAAAAGGAACATTAGTGATACAAGTGGCAAAATTCAAATAAGATTTGTACATTAGTTAATAATCCATATAATAGACTATTCATATAGACTCTATATGAATGTTAGTTTCCTGGTTTCAATAATTGTATTTATAAAATGTTAAGATTAGGGGAAGCTAGGCTAAAGGTATATAAAAATACTTTTTTTGCAATTTTCTTGAAACCTAAAATAATTTCAAAATAAAAACACTGAAAAAACTATTTTACCAACTCTCACTATTAATAAGATGACTTCTACTCACACTTTATTAATATGCAATCAGAAGCATAATTTTCCCCCATAATTTTTAATTTTATTTTACCTTTTTTTTTTGCTGTTGTCTATCTTTCTGCTAGAATACCTAGGTAAATACCACATTCATGTTTAACAGTTACTGCATCCTGAATCATAGAAAATACAGATTGAATAATATGCGTTCCACCCTGACTGGTGTAGCTCAGTGGGGTGGGTGTCATCCTATGACCCGAAAGGTTGCTGGTTTGATTCCCAGTCAGGGCATATGCCTGGTTTGTGGGTGAGGTCCCCAGTTAGGGGCATGTGAGAAGCAACTGATTGATGTTTCTCTCACACATCAATATTTCTATCCCTGTCTTTCTCCCTCCCTTCCCCTCTCTTTAAAAGTAAATACCATCTTTAAAATAATAGTGAGCTCCAAATCTGGGGTGAGGATTAGTTCCTTTTCTGGGAGGCAGTGTCTTGTACAGGCTGTGGAATGAATTATGTGAACTCATAAAAAGTTGTATGCAAGCCCATCCTGGTGGGCAGCTTACAATCCTCTTCAAGGCTAGGAAAGCAGACTGATTTAGGAAGCATAAAAGTAGTAAGATACTGGAGAGGAAAAGGGACCAGAAGGGGAGACCATTTCCTTTAACTCTGTATTATTTTATTTGGACCAGTTTTAATTTTTAATTAAGGCTCTTTTTTTAAAGAGGTAATGACATTACAAAAGAACATAAGAAACATACAGTGTTTCCTTAGGCTGAATAATATACTGTACGGTATACAATATGATCAAAGCTAATACTCATTTAAAATATTTTCCTCCGATCTT
Organism: Carollia perspicillata; assembly: GCA_004027735.1. Classification (NCBI taxonomy): domain Eukaryota; kingdom Metazoa; phylum Chordata; class Mammalia; order Chiroptera; family Phyllostomidae; genus Carollia; species Carollia perspicillata. The sequence continues at coordinate 20,188 of PVKM010008898.1, read as the reverse complement.
TATTAGATTTTCACTATATATATTATACAAATCAAAAAATAGAACTAAACTTTTCTGGTAATGTTACATAACTTTTATTCCCAAGGAGTCCTAAGGAGTGTGAGTTTTTACAAGAAACACATTTGTAGAATGAAAGGGAAAAAAAGGAAGAAAAGGGTACTGTGAAAGAGTAAAAAGTGCAAGAAATCACATTTTTCTTATTGATAAACTTTATTATATCTTTGTCTCTCTTTTCCTTTTTTTCAAAATGCAGTTGTAATTATAAGAGTAAAATCTGGATACATTCTTGTTTTTAACAAAATGCATACAATATTGATGGGCTAATCACAGTCTTATTTCTGTACATAAAGTTGAGAGTGTACCTTTCCAGACCTTTTTCTGTGTATCAAGACTCAGATTTGCTCCTCCTTACCAGAGAATATTATTTCATTCAGTAGGAAAATAAATAATCAAACAAAGCAAACCATGCAACCTAAAGTTGAAATAGAAAATGTTTAATTACGGCCTATGATCTTCAGAGAGGGCCTGCATGGAAGACCACACACCCATTTGATTTCATGAAAATACAGGCTGTGAGGTCTTCATTCATGGGCAGATAGGGGCTTTAATATTTCAACAGTGGAAAGAATTAGCTGAGCTGTATTTTACAGTGCTGACATTTAGTTCATGTTATTATGTGGATTCTGCCTGAGCATTTCATCACCACAGTATTATAGTGCATTTTTGAATTATTGAACGTGATTTCAGGGACTTCTTCTTGATTAAAAAAGTACAACTGTAGACTTCCGGTCAAGATAGATGCACAGGTAGACATGCCTCACCTCCTTGCACAACCGCATTACAACTATATCTCAGAACAAATAACAACCTGAACTGTCAGAAAATCGAGCTGTATGTCCAACAACTAAGGATTTGAAGAAGCCACATTCATCCAGATGGGTAAGAAGGGTGGAGTCACAGAGACTGGTGGAGAGGTGTGGTGACACAGTGTGGCCCAGAGAGGTGGTGGCAGCAGTGGTGGCAGTAGTGGCGGCGGTAGCAGAATGGGCATTCACACACTCAGGTGTAGTGGATAAAAATTGTGAGGGATACCTTGGGAGCAAGTGATCCCACACTAGGCACAGCCTAGGGTTCTAGTACCAGGAAGATAGATTCCCATAACTTCTGGCTGTAAAACCATTGGGGGTTGGGCCAGAAGAAACCACTAGAGTTTTCAGGAAAGTCTGTTTAAAGGGATGACATGGACTTAGAACATATGCAAACCCACCCACACTGGGATTCACCAACAGGGCAACAGCTGGATGGGCACCAGTCACATATGAAAAGTGGGTGAACTAACTGGAAATGGGGCAAGAGCTGGGCAAACCCCCAGAAGTCAGGCAGTGACACTGTCCCTCTCTGAGCCCTCCTTGCATACAGAGACACAAAGGTTGCCCTGCCCTGATGATTACTTACGACTCTGCCCCACACAATTTACATGTGCCTTTTATAAGATAGGGAGTCAAAGCTGCTCTAACACACAGAAAAAAACACAGGGAGGCTGCTGAATTGAGGAGACAAAGAAATATGGCCCAAATGAAAGAACAGAACAGAACCCCCCCACACTGAAAAAAAGAACTAAACAAAACAGAGATAACCAACCTATCAGATACAGAGTTCAAAACACTGGAGATCAGGATGCTCAAAGAACTCATTGAGTAGAGCAAAAACATAAGGGAAGAAATGAAGTTTACACTAAGTGAAATAAAGAAAAATCTACAGGGAGCCAACAGTGGAGAGGATGAAGGTGAGGATCAAATCAATGATTTGGAACACAAGGAAGGAAAAAGCATTCAATAACAACAGCAGGAAGAAGAAACAACAACAAAAAGATTGGCTTAGGAACCTCTGGGACAACTTTAAATGTGCCAAAATCCAAATCATAGTGGTGCCAGAAGGAGAAGAGGAAGAGCAAGAAATTTAAAACTTATTTGAAAAATAATGAAAAAATACTTCCTTACATTTAGTGAAGGAAATAGACATACAAGTCCAGGAAGCACAGAGAGCTCCAAATAAGTTGGACCCAATGAGGACCATATCAAGTATCATCATTATAAAAATGCCAAAGGTTAAAGGTACAGAGAGAATCTTAAAAGCAGCAAGAGAAAAGCATAAAATCACCTACAAAAGAGTTCTCACAAGCCTATCAGCTGATGTAGCAAAAGTAACTTTGCAGGCTAGAAGGGACTGGTAAGAAATGATGAAAAGCAAGGACCTACAACTTAGATTACTCTATTCAGCAAAGCTATCATTTAGAGTGGAAGGTGCTTCCCAGACTAAGTCAAGCTAAAGGAGTTCATCATTACCAAGCCATTATTACATGAAATGTTAAAATGACTTATTTAAGAAAAAGAAGATCAAAACTATGAACATTAAAATGGCAACAAATTCACAACTATCAACAAGTGAATCTAAAAAAAAAAAACAACTAAGCAAACAATCAGAACAGGAACAGAATCATAGAAATGGAGATCATCTTGAGGGTTATCAGCTAGGAAGGGGAAGGGAGGAATGGGAGAAAAGGTACAGGGATTAAGAAGCTAAATTGGTAGGTACAAAATAAACAGGGGGATGTCAGGAATAGTATAGGAAATGGAGAAGGCAAATAACTTATATGCACAACCCATGAACATGAACTAAAGGAGAGGATTGCTGGAGAGAAGGGGAATACTGGGCAGAGGTGGGCAAAGGGGGAAAAATTGGGACAGCTGTAATAACATAATCAAAAATATGTTTAAAAAAGAATGAATTCTTTTCAAAAAATTATAATTACACCAAAAGTTCCAAATAAGTTTATTCCTTAATGTATGTTACCAAAGTTGAGTAGAACATGTATAAGATTATCTTGACAGATACTGGAACACAAACAAATGTGTACTCAGTAATGTTTTGGGCATTCAGGGGTACTTTCCTATCTGGTAAAAAAAGCTGTCAAATATAGATGTGAGCTGTTGCAATGCTAACTTAAGCATGACAGAGTAATCTGTTTGAGATGGTGATAAGAACTGGCTGGGGTGGCTCAGCTGGTTGGAGCATGTCCCATAAAACCAAAGGTTGCAGGTTTGATTCCTGGTCAGGGCACATGCATAGGTTGCAGGTTCAGTCCCTAGTCAGGCTTGTAGGAGAGGCAATCGATCGGTGTTTCTGTCCCTCTCTTCCTCCCTTGCCCTCTGTCTAAGCATGTTCTATAGTGATAATAAAAGAAAGGGGAAGAAGTAGTAGTAGGAAGGCATGGCAAAAAAGAGGATGTTTCCTGGTAAAGACTTAGAGAGTCGTATTTGGTTCATGTTTTTGAGCTGCATTAAAAGGTCAAAAGTGATGAATGTAGTAGGTTATTAGAAATAATTCCTGGAACTCTGGATATAAGAAAAGATTTAGGAAGAAACTACATGCTTAGGATTTCAAAATGTACATTTTCAGTTCCTCTTAACTTGTATGAGTTTATGTCGATCCATCCACTGACCTATTTATTATCAACATCAATACTTAAAATAATGTACTGAAACATATTGAGCCTCAATATTTTAAATTTTTAACCTCTTTACTTACCCTGAAAAACCATAAAAAACCACTGATAACCCATGCTACAACGTAATTAGGAGAAAGAAAATATTATAAAGTTAAAAAGTTATATGTAAACAGAGACATAAATGCCCCAATCCACCAGGGTCAAATCAGGGGCTTAGTCTGGCTCAGAAATGGTGGTGAGTGTGCAGAAAAGGGAGGAGAGGGACATCAGCCTGGGGGAGGAAACCCGGCCAAAATCATCCTCAGAAAGATAAATTCCCATCCTGAGTGGGAGAAAATGCTGCGACCTGGCTGATCAGAACACAACTGCTGGGGACCTGGGCAGGACGAGAGGTGGAGCCTTGAGAAAGCACTGCTGCGAAACGAGAAGGAGACGATGTTGATGGAGATAACGGCCCTTGGCAATTTGGTGATGACAAAAGAAAGCACGAGGAAGAAATTCAGCATCCGCAGAAACAAAAGACAGTCTTAAGATCATAAGACATACCAACTACTCTCTCTGCGAAAAAAGATGTCATCCCTTAAAGAATCAGTAATTCACAAAAGAAACAGAAGAGGGTGCTCATGAACTAAGAATGTAGTAATCCACCCAAATCCTTCATTTTTGCCTATATGAAACTGTTATTGATGGTCCAGGGAAAACATTTTTCAAAATTAATATAAAACAGCAGACAATATTCATACAATGCTACTATAAGAAATCAGGAATAAGAATCGAAATAATACAACTAATGAAATTTGTCATCCTCTCTCACAATAAACACAAGAAACAAAAATAAAATTGAGAAAATTATAATGAATTCTCAAGATATTTTGAAACAAGTACTTATGAATATGAAACAAAATTTTATATCAGAAAATTAAGAGTTCTGAGCAGAAATGGACAAAGGACAGAAAGAAATTAAGGGGAGTTGATGAAAAAAATCTTTGAAATTAAAAGTAAATTACAAGGTACTTGAGAGATGATAGATTCAACCGGAAATAAAATTAGAACCATTTAGGAAAGAGATGGCAATAGCCAAAAGACCAAAATGAAATGTAAAAAGGATTGTTAAAAAGCCATTAAAATAGAAGATAGGCAAGGATAATACAGTATATGTATAATTGGAATACCTGAAGAAGAAAATAATAGAACTAACATTTAAAACAATAATCCAAAAACCTTTTTCCAGAAATAAAGTAACTACATCCATATACTGAAAGGGCTTTCCAATTACTGGGAACATTATCTTGAAACAGTCAATTCCAAGATACAGACTTAAAAGATAGGAGAAAACTGGCTAAAAGATAAGTTCCTTATAATGGAAAAAACCCCTCAATTTGATTTGTTATAACAGGTAGTTAGTTAGTAAGTAATAACAGGGGCAAACAAAGGGAGAAGACGAAACCAGCCTATTCAAGTAGGAAGAGGCAGCTTTACCGTACCTCACACAGAGGAGGAGTCCACCCAGTTAATGGCGGGGAGGAAGAAAAGGGTGCAGGAGAGAGGCCTTTTACGAAGCGAAAGTGCAGTAGAAGCCAATGAGGAAGTAGAGCTATGAGAGGTGCTGTAGGAGCCGAATGGCAACCATAAAGAGGCAAGAGACTACCCTCGGAAAATACGGTAAAATGACCGAATAGGATAAGGCACTGGTGGCAAACGCAAGGCCCATGGGCCGAATCTGGCCCTCTACTTTGTTTTATCTGGCGGTACTTTGTTTCCACCTGTTGGCAGCGCTGAGCTCCTTGCCCTTAGTTAAGCACTAGTTACATTTATACAGTCCTAAAATTACATTCGGCCCTTTGAAGGCAACTGCGAGGCTGATGTGGCCCCCTGTGAAAATGAGTTTGATGCTCCTGGGATAAGGGAAGAAAACTCCAGAAAATCCAGGAAAGGAATTGGGTAGAGAGAGGCAATAGCACAGCCCTGCAAAAAGCCGGGAAAGAAATTGGGTAGTTTGAAAGAAAGCCTGTCTCTTCCTAAACCCAAGGAAATATTAAAGCGTAACAAAGGCCCATCTGGGGGGTGATGGGGACAGGCATGGAGATCTGCATGGCCCAGTGCCATTTAGCCTTGGCTGTGGACATACATATGGGGAAATGAGGCACAGAGAAGTTAAGTAATTTGACCAAGGTCACACAGCTAAGAATTTTATTGCCAGCTAGGAGCAGAGACTGAGCTGGACAACTGGAGACACTAGGTAGGCTGGCGGTGTTGGCACTGCTTCTCTGGGTTCTGATCCTTCTTGGATTAGTGGGCACAAGTGCAGGCCTGTGGCCTGGAGGTTGGGCTTCTTACCCAGAAAGAGAAAGATGAACCACCTGGTCCATCTTTCTGGTCCATCTTTCTGGTCCATGAGGCATTGGGCATGGTGTACCTGGAGGCAGACAGACGACATCAGCCAGCTTCTGCTGCCGGACCACCTAGGAAGAGCCTTGTGGAGTGCTGCAGACTTTTCAAAGGCATCTGTGGCCTGCTCACTTTTCTTTCTTTCAAGCGGTACTTTTTCTTTCTTTTCTCCTAAACTCTAAGGGTGCTCACAAGACTTGCAGTCAGGGGAGCAGTGGGCTTTAAGGACTCTCTTTGTCACTATAACTTCCTTTCCTCAGTCCAGGCAGCCCAGCTTAGGCTTATTCCCTTTGCTGTGATCTGGCCTCTTCTATTGTTCCTTTGATTTTGCTTAATGAATCTTGGCTACTACAGCTCAAGTCCTTCTTTGCACATGTCCCCGAAGTTCCTTTCCAGTGAGACTTAGAAGACCTTATTTCCTCTGGCAACAATTCCACGTCTCAGGAACAACACACACAACTAGAACACAGTGAAGCAGCCTTTTAAAGAATCTCAAAGAAAAGGTGGGCCAAGCATTTTATATCTAACCAATCTGTCTTTGAAGTATGAAGACACAGACACACACACTCACCCCCCCCCCAGAGTTTACATTATGCAAGAACGTGGGGAATACAGTATCCAAAGACACTTCCTGAGGTACCTGTATAATTAAACCAACCTTATTCAAGAGATGAGTGAAGAAAAGAACTAAGAGTACCATTCAACACATTTAATTTTAGCTCTAAGTGTAGAACATAGGTAGAAACAAAGGTTGGAATAATAATGAAAATATATGTTTAAACATTATTGAAATAATGCAATTAAAAAAGAGGGAGAAAAACAAAAGAGAATGACCAATGATCTCATTAATTGCTGCTTAAGTAATATATAAGTGGGTGTCCCTGAATATCATTTAAAGCTAATACCTGAATAAGGGCCTTATAAAAGGTGTCAGTGTAAAGTCAAACATTAGAGCACAAATACAAACTTCTAAATCCCAAAAGCAAACAAATAGCCCCAAGGAAAACAGACTGCTTAGAGAAAGAAACAGGCAATGCAATATTATATAATTAATAAATGTAATATACAATAGTATGACGGAGTTGAAACAAAACATAGAAATGTCTACTTAACATTTCCTAATTAGCTCATGAAGAAAAATCTAACTCCGTGCTGTAAAGAAGAGACATGTTTCAGCAAAGTGATTCAGAAAGGCTAAAAATAAAGGGCTGGGCAAAGCTGTATCTGACAAATAGAAAATAAAAGAAACAGAAAGAAAACAGGATTACAGTCTTGCTATCAGACTGCAGAATTCAGTTCAAAAGCATTAACCAGGCAAAAAACTCTACTTTATAACAATAAAAGTCACAAAATATAACATCAGTATCTGTATATGAAATAATACAAACCACCTTTATAAAACAAAAAATGCAGGAGTTGCAAGGAGAAATAGAGATACACTAATAACATATTTAAGACTGTACTCAGTCTAAGATAGTTCAAGACGACAAGGTTACAGACATAGAAGAACTAAATATAGCATAAATAACAAGGCAAATCTTTGGTTCTTCCTCCCACCTCCACCTCGTTTTCTAGTTTTGTACTCCAGTAATAAAGAATATATATTCTTTGAAGTATATGGGACATTCTCCAAAATTATTTACATGTTAGATTGTAAAACAGCCTCAATAAATTCCACAAAGCAAAAAGAATGCAAATAATAATATCTGACCATAATGCAATAAAATCTAGACATTAATAACAAAGTCATTATCAAAGGAAATTTAATCTAGAAATTAAAAACGCTAAACAACCATTGTGTCAAAGAAGAAATGTAAACTGAAATTGCAGAATTTCTAAAAGTAATGAACAAAAACACTCAGTAACAAAATCTGTAAGACACAATTAAAACAGTAATCAGAAGAGATTTTTTGGCGTATATATGTGTGGAAGAACAGCAAGAATGAGTGTGAATTTCCACTTCAAAAAGGTGGAAAAGAAAAAGCAAAGGAATCCCTCTAGACACACACACACAAGAAATACAAACGATAAAAGCAAAAATTCATGTGGTAGAAAATGGAAATATAATAATATATCAAAATGCTATTTCTTGGTAAAAGTCAGCAAATACTAATTCAGGGTTAAAAGAGAAGTTACATATAACAAAGTTAGAGATGACAAAAGAATCATAAAATAATAGAATACTTTGTATAAACTTATGCTTGCAGAATTGAAAATCTAAATGAAATACATAATTTCTTAAGAAAATATAATTTAGGAAAATTGGTCTCAGTGGATATAAAAAGGTTAAATAGACAGGCTTTTAGTCAATTTACCATACTTCAAATGGAAAAAGAAACAAATGAAACAATATGAGTCCTAATGATAAATTTCTTTATAAACTGGGTATGAGAAAGGCTTTTGTATCATGAGTCAAACTGGACATATTTGTCTACATAAAAGCAAAAAAGGATCCTTGTACATTTCAAACACTGTATCATTGTTAAAAGATAAATGGCAAACTAAGAGAACATATTTGTATCATATCAATAATAAAGGGTTACTCTCCTATGTAAAAAGAAAACTTAAAAAGCGAAGAAGAAACAAAAAATAATGACAAAAAAAACCTCGACAGAAAAATATGAGAGACAGGAATAGAAAGTTCACAAAAAATATACACAAATGTCATTTAAGCATGAAAAAATGCCTTACTTCCGCTATCATAGGACAAATGCAAATTAAAACTACAATGAGATGTCTTGCCTCACCTATCAGACTGGTGAAGTTCAAAAGCTTGACAAGGCTGTGGGGAAACCGACCCCCTCAGACAAGGCTGCTGGATGGGTAACATCATACAGCTCACTGAGGGAATACGGCAGTAACACAACCAGACATACTTTATCCTTTGATCCAACAATCTATCCCCTAGGAATTTCTATAAAGTTTCATTTTCAACAATACGAAAAGGCCGGGGCATGAGGTCATTCACTGTAGTATTATTTTAACAGAACACCATGGAAGCAACCTAAATATTGAACCAGGGACGACTGGTTAAATGGACATGTTATGCACACACGGTACAGTACTAAATAGTGGCAATGTTTAAGAAAAATATCTCTGTGATCAGGTATATAGTGGCTTGTGGGATGTACTGCTAAGGTAAAACACTCATATGCTTATTTTTATAAAAAAGATACATAAGGAGGACCAAAAATTAAAGGAATTGCTTGACTACAAGAGGTAGGTGTGAAAGAGTCAAGTGGAAGAGAGGAAAGGGAAGGAGACTTCTTTGAGAATACATTTTCTTAAACTATGTCAATATTCTTTTGTTCAAAAACACAAAATTAAAGTTAAAAAGATGGGGGAAATAATCCTAAAATTGAATACAAAGAAAAGCAAATGAGCCTAACTGTACAAAATTCTAACTACTCACAAAAAAAGAAACAATGAGCATTGGAGAGACTGAAGATTCCGGAACTAGGATTTCACTGTGCAAAGACCTAGGAGGTGAAAGGACTGAAAAAATATTATTAAGTTACAAAAGGGTAAAAACTGAATAATGCTGCACAATTTGTTATGCTTTCCTGACTGGGCTTCAGGATCCTGGTTTCTGGAGCTAGAGGGTATTTTATGCCAGTTATTATGCCTTCTGCTGCAGGAAACCCTGCAGGTCTGTGGAGCTTAAGACCCTCGTAAACACGAAGTTTTCATAGCCAGGGGGCGGGGCAAGCATTAATTTTAGTGATTTAGACCTAAGACCAGACTAATTTAATAATTTTTAAGGGAAGGTCCAGGTCTCCAGAGAGAACAGGATTGGTAAAAGCCTCCCCAACTGACACTTGTTCTTAAGCTGACAGCGACCATAGAGTTCATTTCTGAGGCTTCTGTGAAAAGAAACTTTGCCCGTTATGGTGGCTGCAGAGGAGAATTCCATTCATTCTGGAAATCTGCCACTCCAGGTACTCATAACAAAATCTCAGAACTAGTAGACCTTGGGCATTTGTCCTGGTCAAGAGAATGTAAGGCGTAAAGGCGCTGCAGCAGGACCTGACAAAATCCTGGGAACCGAAAACAGGTATTTCTTCAAGGAGGGTCTATCTGTCAGAGTTTTGCTGCCCGTGGGCCAGGAATGCACTTTGGCTTTAGAATACAAGGTCTTGATTAGAGAGAGATAAAGTAGTGGATGAAATCTTCACCTAGAGGCTTGTAGAAGGGAAAGCTTGGGCAAAAGGTTGGGTCCAGAATGTGCGGATGGAGATTGAAAGCCTTCTTCCCCCTTAAATTGTTATGTTTTCCCCTACAAGGATGAAAGTTTATTCTATTGGCTGCTAAGTAGATTATACAGTTCTGACTGGGAAAGTTAAATGTGTTCAAGTACTGACAGCTAAGTAGCTCATAAATAGCTCTTTCAAATTAAAACCATACCTGTATTTTAATTATTGACTCAAAATTAATATTGATAAAACTACAAGCTTTAAAAATTGTTTACCTACCATTTTTCAGGGAGTCTAGATGAAGACCTGGATAGGTTATGAGAAAGAAAAAAAATCAACATTTTGCTTTAATTCTCAACTTTGCTTTATCGATGAAGATTTTAAACATTTAAGAAAAACAGCTGAGGAAAATGGCCACATTTTGCCATAGTTTTGGTGGTTGTGATTGCTGTTTTCTTTTTATGTCCCCGAAGTGATTGGCTTTTAACAGGATATTCTGTAGTTTTGTGATTCAAAGTGCTCTTGATGAGATCTGGATAGATTAGTCTACGTAAAATTTGCAGTTCTTCACTGATGGCATTACATAGTGCTTGTCTCATAATGTGGCATATTTTATGACACTTTTATTTCATTCCAGAAATATTTATTGCTCATCTACTTTGAGGGAGGCAGTGAGGGCACAGGGATATGTCTCAACCTCTATGGAGCTGGTGGTTTCAGGCAGAACCAATCTTTAAACAAATAATTTCACTAATTTAACTCATTATAATTTATGATGTATGCTGCAAGGAGAAATGTACATATATTTTACTCTACCTAAACCCTCAGGTAATTTTTGAAGAGCTTGGAATTGTAGGCTTTTACTTTTCACGGGTATAATTAATTGCAATTGATTTAAATAATCCTAATGCAATAAGTCAGCAACACATTTGTCAACTGGGTATATTTTGGAGTGAATTCACACAATGAATGTCATTTTTCTAGAGAAGCACTCATTTAAAATTTAATTATTTGAATATATACAAGAAAACAGTACTGTTTAAAATCTCTGGACAACTAAATATTGAACACCAATACAGGAAGGGCTTGGAAAACTGAAATTTAAAACTTATCTTTGTTTGTTATAATAGACAAGCTGAATTCTACTTAAGAATATGCCCTAATTTTATTTTCTAATTACTATGCAGCCTCAGAACATTGTTTAATTAAAATGCCACTTAGATCAGTGAAACGGATCAGACTGAGCGCAAACCAAAGGCTGTGAGGGAAAGTGGGCAGGAAGATGGGCCCACTCTCTGCCTCGATAGCCCTGTCCAGAGCCCCTCCCCCAGCACTGGGTCCCTCCCCCAGCACTGGGTACAGAAGCATCGTGACAGTTCTACATGCCATTAAGGACTAACATCAATTTTTGGTTTTGCTACTAAAAACGTGGATGCTGAGAGACTTGCATGCTTTGTAGATAAGCTGGACATTTGTCAAATTGGGGTGACATGGGTTGTCATAGATTCTCTACTTTATCTGGTCTACAGAGCTCTGTGTTTTTCTGTCAGAACAAAGAAGTAATTTGGACACATTTTTTAAGGGCACACAAAAAAGAAAAATCAATAAAATACTAATTGTCAACATCATTTGGGGAGAGAAAAGAAGAAAGAATAGCTTCCATAATATCCATCTGTGTTGTGAAATGTTTTTAAATATTAACAGAATAGGCAAGCTGACCAACTGACATTGCTCTGTTTTAGATTTGTTTTAGGTAGAGAAGATATATAATTCTCTGCAGAACCTATCCCAGAGAGATTGCAGAGTGTCAAAGGTAACGAGAGTTGAAAGGAAGGCTGGGATATGCTTTTCTCATGGCATGAAAGGAGAAGAGTGACTATTCAGAGTACAGCTGTAACAATGAGGCTGCTGATTCCCTATTTACTATTAATCTAAGGCACCACTGCTGCCTATTAAACTTTAATGACAGAAATGACCAAATACAGACATTAAATCATGTTTATATAGCCAGATGTGTGTGGGATTGTCCAAATGTTCTTCCCCACAATGATTTCGTGTCTAGATTATTTTAGCTAGATCCCTTAGTAGAGATACTGGAATCATAATGTCCCACATTTTGGCAATACAGTACAGTGAGCGATGTCAAGAGAGCATAAGCATCTCTGAATCTGAGGACTCTGAATGGTATACATGTTACAAATAAACTTTCAGTTAGGTTATAATGAATCTTGCATCATCATAATCTCAGCCAGTATAAAAACGTAACAAGGTGTCTATCAATACACACTGTACTGACATCTGCCTTATACGAGCATTCACTTCAAGTATATTTTGCTCAAAGAAGAAAGTGGTACAATTTTAGTTCAAATCCTAAGTTTACTAACCCATAAACACAAAAGAGGGCAGAATATTTTTTTACGATGATTTATCCACTGTGATTTATATTAGGGAGGGGGCTAAAAACCCCTGTAATTTATTTATTAAAAAATTGTGTATTTATTCTCGCATGTTTAAACCTCAGTCACCTTCAAAGTACTCTCCATTTGATGCAATACACCTGTTCAGATGTTTCTCCACTGCTCAGAACAGTTTCTGAACTCATAAATTTTGATGCCTTTAGTGCTTCTACTATGTTTTGTTCCACCTCTTCTACATTGGCAAGACGTTTTCCTTTGAGGACTTTATCCAGGGAAACAAAAAAAAAGTCACTCAGGGCAAGACTGGATAAATAGAGAGGGTGGGGCATGGAGTTCATGCTGTTTTGGGTCAAAAATTGCCAAACAGCATGGTGTGGGCAGGTGCGCTCATAAGTCACCCATCATGAAATGGGCAAACACATTAAAAGAGCCTTTAAAAATTTTACTGAAGTCCCATGTAGCCTCTCACAAAAATGCCAGCTGGTACATTGAAATGGGTGGGTTTCTAGACACTTACCTAGCAGGGATAGACTGTTCTACAAGCAGCCCACCCTCCAGAAGATAATTCTATGGGTTTTTTTGGGTCCTGGCTCATATGAATATTTTCCTATTCAGCTTTGCCCCATCTCTGCAGTGTTCTCAGACTGAAGGATGGGATTAGACATCAGGAAGAAGGAAATAAAATCTTTTTCTAATAAAATACAAAACCCTTTTGGATAAAATTATAAAATATAGTAGCAAGGTATAGTACAATAATTTTAAAAAACTTAGAGATTTGGACTGAAGAGTATGGAAGGAAACAAACAAACATGATAAAAAAGAGGTAAGGGTGGGATTCCCTAATGCCCACAGTATGTCTGGAGAAGAAAACACCACACCTGCTGTGTGTGAAAAGTAACCCAATGCCTAAAACATTGCAAACATTCTTTTTTACAGTTGCCCTAATTTTCCCCCGTTGCTCCCCTCCACCTGGCCAACCCCACATCCCACAGCCCATCCCCAATCCTTGTCCATGTCCATAGGTCATGCCTATATGTTCTTTGGCTAATCCCTCCACCTTCTTTCAACCATCTCCTCTTAAAGCTGTTAGTCTGTTTCGTGTTTCTATGCCTCTGGTTCTATTTTGCTGGTTAGTTTATTTTATTCATCAGATTCGACTTATAAGTGATATCATAAGGTATTTGCCTTTCACTGACTTGCTTATTTCACTTAGCATAATGTTCTCCAGTTCCATCCATGCTATCCCCAAAGGCAAGAATTTCTTCTTTTTTATTTCTGCATAATATTCCATTGTATAGATGTACAGAAGTTTTTTTTAATCCATTCTTCTACTGATGGGCACTTGGGCTGTTTCCAAATCTTGGTTATTGTAAATAATGCTAAATTAACATAAGGGTGCATATATCCTTTTGAATTGTTGTTTCAGCATTCTTAGGATATATTCCCATAAGTGGAATTATTGTGTAAAGAGGGAGTTCCATTTTTAATTTTTTGAAGAAATTCCATACTATTTTCCACAGTGGCTGCACCAGTCTGCATTCCCACCAACAGTGTACTAGGGTTCTATTTTCTCCACATCTTAGCCAACACTTGTTCTTTGTTGATTTATTGATGATAGCTACTTTGACAGGTGTGAGGTGATATTGTGGTTTTAATTTGCATCTCTCTGATGACTAGTGATGTTCAGCATTTTTTCATATGCCTAGGGGCCATCTGTATATCCTCCTTGAAGAATTGTTTATTCAGGTCCTTTGCCTATATTTTAACTGGATTGTTTGTATTCCTGGTGTTGAGTTGTATAAGTTCTTTATATATTTTGGAAATTAAACCCTTGTCCAATGTTATCATTGGCAAATATGTTCTTGCATACAGTTGGTACCCTTTTCATTTTGATGATGTCTTCTTTAGGTGTGCAGAAGCTTTTTATTAGATGTAGTCCCATTTGTTTATTTTACCTTTGTTTCCCCTGCATTGGCGATATATCAGCAAAAATATTGCTATATGAGACATCTGATATTTTACTGTCTATGTCTTCCTCTAGGATTTTTATGTTATCACAACTTATATTTATGCCTTTTATCCATTTTGAGTTTATTCTTGAACATGCTGTATGTTGGTGATCTAGTTTCATTTTTTTGTCATCAACCTGTCCAGTTCTCTTCACACAATTTATTGGAGAGACTGTCTTTACTCTGAAGTATATTCTTGCCTCTTCTGTCAAATACTAACTTACCATAAAGGCATCACTTAATTTCTGGGCTCTCTGTTCTATTCCATTGATCTATGTGTCTGTTCTCATGCCAGTACCAGAATGTGTTAATTCCAGTGGCCTTTTAGCGTAGTTTGATATCAGGTATTTTGTTCCTCCAATTTTGTTCTTCTTTCTCAAGATAGCTGAGACTATTCTGTGACTATTTTGGTTTCATATTAATTTTTGATATATTTGTTCTAGATCTGTGAAATATGCCATTGATATTTTAGGGCTTTCTATGTACAAATGATGTTGTCTGTGAAAAATGACAGTGTTACTTCCTCCTTTGCAATTTGAAAGCCTTTGATTTCTTTTTCTTTTCTGACCACTCTGGCTATGATTTCAGTACTGTGTTTAATAGGAGTGGTTAAAGCAGACTTTGAAAAAACTAGATATGTTTCCATTAAGATCAGGGATAAGATAGGGATGACCACAAAAATTCTTGAAGAGTACTTCACCCAGTGAAAAATATTACCCATATAAAGCTGCTGGAGTTTGTCCTGGCCTGGGATACCTGGCATGTAAAGAGTCAGTCAACCTCACAAAGTTTGGCTGCCCTGCAGGTTGTCTTACATGACAGCCTTTCTGGATATATTCAAGGCCCAGTGGTAACAACTAGACTGAGTGTAAATCATATAAGCAGTGATGGTATGATAAGACATAGGACTCAGCAACTTTGCAAGACTCTACATGTAAAAACTCATATTATTCAATAGCAGTGGAATTGTGCAGATAAAGCACACAAGTTCTAGAGGGCCACATGGTCTAAAAGAGGCAAAAAACACACAAAATATAATTCGTACACACACATCACAGGATAAAATATTATTGATATGATAAGTGGGGTCAAGGTCTTTGATTACATTTGAAATGCAATTTCACATTATTCTAAGTTTGCATTTTCAGAATCAATTCTGATACACTCAGGGTATATAGTTCATAGTGCAAGTATATGCAATGACAAAAGTTTTATTTTATTTTATTTTATTTTTTAAAAGATTTTATTTATTTATTTTTAGAGAGAGGGGAAGGGAAAGAGAAAGAGAAGGAGACAAACATCAATGTGTGATTGCCTCTTGCACACCCCAAACTGGGGACCTGCCCCACAACCTAGGCATGTGCCCTGACTGGGAATCGAACCAGCAACCCATTGGTTTGTAGGCCCGTGCTCCATCCACTGAGCTACATCAGCCAAGACCAATTTTTGAAACATATTAATATACTTTTTCCCTTTATACTTCTCTGTGTGTGAATCTTCCTCTGTTTAAGCAGTCAACGTACTTTAGTTCTGTTTAAGTGGCAATATAAAGAGAGAAAGTCAAGAATCACTGCAGTTTCTGGGAGAGTGGTCTCATGATATGGTGTTCTTACAGCTCTAGAGGAAGACAGGGACCACAGCTTTGGAAGGTGTAAGCCATATCACAAGAGAGATCAGAAAAGGCAGAGAACTGCTGGCTGACCATAGACCCACCCTCATCTCCATAAATATGCTTGCTCATCTACCACCACTTGGCATCATCTTGGGTGGAACAGAAGAGGAGACACTCACTGAGGAAAATGCGATCAGGAATTTGAGGTTTAGTATTGACAGACTATTACCCCTCCACTCTTTTGCTCTTATATAGCTGTTTTAAACTAAAAGGTTAAGAAAAACTTTTTAATGGGAAAGTTGTTTTCTCACCTTCCATCAATAGTAACAAAGACTCCAAAGCACATGTGGTTAGTTATATAAGAATAATTTTTTTCTTACATGAGTTGCAAGTTGCAAATACTAACCTTGCTGTACTAGTATTAAATTAAAATACATTTAAGTATTTATGTGAGTATACTGGACAAAAATATACAGGTTTTGGAGCCAGACATAGTTGATTTGAATTCTTGGATAAGCCTCAGTTCCTTCATCTCACATGATGTTGTAAGGAATGGAACTGTGGAGTGCCTGACATGCTTGGCACTCAATAATTGTTAGATCCTACTATTACTACCACTATAGTTGTTGTTGCTCTGTCATTGCAATCATCATCATCATCATTTTTATTATCATCATCAGTAGTAATTATAATGGAAGCCATAGAACTTGATGGAGTAATAAATGGTAAAGGAACTTGTCCATGTTTACAGTGTGTGGCAGGTAAAAATCAGTAGTGCTTTTGCTTCACAATTATTGCAAGAGGAAGGTTTGCTCAAATTATTTGAAATATGGAAAAGAGCTTGTAAAGTTGGTGTGGAAAATAAGGAGTGAAAAATTATTGAGAATCATTTTTGTTCTTTCTTTCCTATGCAAACTTGACTTGAAGGCTTCAGAATAAAAAGACTAATATTTAGCAGTCTAGCTTCAGAACTAGGAGAAGCAGTCTGATTTATAAAGAAGACACCTTGACTAGCACAAGACGATACTGCTCATAAAAAAAAAAAAAAACTACCTGAAAAAAAAAGTAAGCACTGGTCAAGATGGTGGAGTATGTAAATGCAGTATCGACATCCTCCCAAGAGCACATCAAAATTATGAAACTATAAAACAACTACCATTAAGAACCACCTTTAATCTAGATGAATAGAAGTCCTGTAACTAAGGATATACAGAAGAACCACATTGAGCCTGATAAGTGGGGCGAAGAAGTGAAACTGGTTGGTCCCACACCCATGTGTTGTGATTAAAAATCAGGAGAGATGTCTCAGCTGTGGAAATCCTCCCTTGGAGAAGTGAGGGATCCCAGACCTACACAAGGCTCCACAGCTCATGGCTCCATGGCCTTGAATTGTAAATAATGCTGCAATGACATAGGGGTGCTTATGTTCTTGGGAATTAGTTGTTTTGGGTTCCTTCGAATATATTCCCAGAAGTGGGATACCTGAGTCAAAAGGCAGCTACATTTTTTAATTTTTTGAGGCAATTCCATACTGTTTTCCACAGTGGCTGAACCAGCTTGCATTCCCACCAACAGTGCACCAGGGTTCCCTTCTCTCCACATTCTTGTCAGCACCTGTTGTTATAAAAAAATGGGCAAAGGGTCTGACCAGATAATTCTCCAAGGAGGACATACAGATGGCCCATAGACATATAAAAAAGTGCTTAAAATCACCAGTCCTCAGAGAGATGCAAATTGAAACCACAGTGAGATAGCTCTCACACCTGACAAAATGTTTATCATCAATAAATCTACAATTACTTTAATGTGAATGGATTAAATGCTCAAATCAAAAACACACGGTGGCTGAATGAATAACAAACACCATCTTTACATTTACTGCCTACAAAAGACCCACTTCAGATTGAAAGACACACGTAGACTGAACATGGAGGTATAGAAAAAGATATTTCATGAAAATGGAAACAACACAAAACAAAAAAAAATCTTGGGTAGCAATACTTATACCAGGGAAAATGGACTTTATAACAATAAATAAAGAAGGATCCAACAATTCCTCTTTTGGATATATATCCAAAGAAACCCAAAACACTAATCAAAAAGGTATATGAGTATACATCCGCCCTGACAGGTGTAGCTCAGTGAGTTGGGAATCAGTTCCACAAACTTAGAGGTTGCTGGTTCAATGTTTTTCTCACACATTCATTTTCCTCTTCTTCTCTTTTTCCCTCACTTTCCCTCTAAATAAATAAATAAATCTAAAAAAAGAAAAGACATATACATCCATATGTTTATTGGAGAATTATTACAAGAGCCAAGATATGGAAGCAACCTAAGTGTCCATGAATAGGTGAATGGATAAAGAAGAAGTGGTACATATAGGTGTATACATTGCAATATGACTCAGTCATAAGAAAAGAATGAAATTGTGTTATCAGTCAGACAGAGAAAGACAAATGCTATATGATTTCATTTATATGTGGAATCTAAAAAACAAAATAAATGAACAAGCAGAATACAGATAGACTCAGAAATAGGAAATTTTGACAATTGCCAGATGGAATGGGGTTAGGAGGATGAGTGAAAAAGGGGGAGGGATTAAGAAGTACTAATTGGTAGTTATAGAATAGTCATAGAAATATAAAGTATAGCATAGGGAATATGGTCAATAATATTGTAATAACTATGTAGGGTGTCAAAGGGGTACCAGTTTTATAGAAGTGTTCACTTTGAAAGTTACATAAATGTCTAATCATTGGATTGTATCCTGAAACTAATATAATATTGTACATACACTGTAATTAAAAATTTTAAAAAATTAAGAAATAAATATAATTATGCCTGATTATAATTTTCTATTTAATATATATATAAATGACTTTACAAAAATATTATGGTATAACTTTTTTAGAAAAAATAAAGTAACAAGCATATTTAAAATTATTTCATTAGGTCACAAATCAAAATCTCACCAGTACTACAAATATAGGGCTTGAGTAAAAACTATAATTAAGATAACAATTATATTTTCATTAGAATATTCTCTTTGATCTGGTGACATTTATCTTTTAGTAAAATTTTATGTGATTTAAAAATCTACGCTTAAAGGTCAATCAATTATTGTCACTAAAAAACAATACCTGAAAGTTAAAGATAAAATATTTCAGAATTACAGTGCTAGAAAGAGAATTTTTTTCATTTGGAAAATAAATAAGGGCAAAGAAGAACCTAAAAAAAGCTACTTTATTGTGGTGTTAAAAATATTAGTTTATTACACTCAGCAACCTAGTAGAAATACAAATTAGGTTGTTTTAAAACTGCTAGGATTTAGGGAAGTTTCACAGTAAAAGGTGAAAGTTGGAAAACTCAGTAAGAGCAGATGTTGCAAGACAGATAGGAAAGGACTCTATAGGCTGCAAAGACAAATGACAAAGAAGAGATGAGAAAGAGTGTGGTATACCACCGAGAAAAAAGACTTCTGTCGAGTCCTGCAGAATATACTATAGCCATCTGTTTTGTCTCCCTCATGGTAAGTATCTTAAGCACAGGGAAATGTCTTACTCATTTTTGTGTCTCCAAACCCTGATATTAGGTGCTCACACAGCCATTTGTTAAAGGAATGAATGAGATTATGTGCCTACTATAGCACCGGGAAAGATTAAAAAAAATGTCTTGTACCTTCATCTAAGATCAACCTCAGATAAAGATTTGTGTAACACAAGTAATCCTGGCTTCCTATGACATTAATACATTAGTTGCTATTTTATATTTGTTTAAGAACAAACATGAACAGTTTTTAGTTAGGTATTCTTGGTACTTCAAATATTTCCAGGTGTGCTGGGTTGAGATGGAGAGAAATAAGGAAAAGGAAAAAGTTGATATTGGCTATGTTCCATAAAGCTAACTTCCGACCTTGTCAATGCCCTAACACAAGTGTTAGAGAAGCACGTATAGATTAAACATGTTTTAGTAAAGAAAAAAAAGTCATTAACATTTTAGTTACATTGCTTTTGGTATCATAGAGTTTTAATAGCTTTTATTTTCCCATTATGGATATCATC